>CAEGAG010150161.1:0-42721 GCA_903067065.1 Brachyrhaphis terrabensis
TATATATATATATATATATAAACGCGGCGGCGCAGCGGTTCCCGGAATAATAGCTGAACGCTGCCAGTCAATTTTCACATGGCGCCCCCACCGCCCGGCGCCCGGGTCAGCAGCTACACTCTTTTTTTTTCTTTTTTTTAAACTCCGAGAGAAGCGGCTGCGACTGAATTAAGGGATGAGATCTCACACACCTCATCTCTATCCAAACCCGTCCAGCAGCATTTGTCACCGGCGCTATTATTTCAGGTGTGCTAATGGTGTCACAGACACTTTTGTCGGGGAGCAAGAGAAGACAGATGGAGTTCTAAAAAAAAAGGGAAAAAAATGGAGGAGAGGAAGGGGGTATCATCATCATCACATTAAAAGTCTCCTCCATCCAAAACCAGGGGTTGAAGAGGGGGGGGGGGGGAAAGGT
This sequence comes from Brachyrhaphis terrabensis, assembly GCA_903067065.1. Taxonomy (NCBI): domain Eukaryota; kingdom Metazoa; phylum Chordata; class Actinopteri; order Cyprinodontiformes; family Poeciliidae; genus Brachyrhaphis; species Brachyrhaphis terrabensis. The sequence continues at coordinate 416 of CAEGAG010150161.1, forward strand.
GATGCTTCCTGGGCAATGGGTGGAGGGTGGGTGGGGGTTCTTACACCTCCCTGGGAGACTGTGAATTGATCAGCACCTTAAGAGAGAGAAAAGTGAGAAAAAATGAGTGCGGCAAAGCGGAGGGATGAAGAATGAGTGTCGGGAGCTGAGCTATAAAAACCAGGAGGGGAGAAGAAGAAAAAACACAGAAAGGCTGCAGACGAGGTGTGAAGACTTATCTTCTCCAGGATGGGTGTGAGTTTGGGCTGGAGTGGAGAGCGGCCTGGGAGCACCGGCATAGCCTGGTGGTAATAACGCAGCAGACCCCCAGAGAAACAGCCAGAGCCAGCCAGAAAGAAGAGATGTGGAACCATCTGGAAGGCAGAGCCGAGGAGCCGGACTGCTCTGGAACCGCCAGCCGACGCTTCAGATCCATGCGGATGCAGCAAAGTGTCCCAAAAGTATTCATACCCGCAGAACCCTCCCCTACATTTTCTCTTGTTATATCCACATACTTCACTGGAATTTAAAGCTATAAGAACCAATTTTTACGTCCAAAGAGCTGCTTCAATTTGAAAACCTACATGACCCTTAAAAAAGACCACTTTAAAGAGGAAGCATTATGTATTTTCCTGCCACATAAAGTAATTTTATAGCACTGTTAAGTAATTATGTTACCTTCCGTTGTTATGAAAATGCTACATCAAGTATGGCTCCAAAGAAATTTCACTTTGTAATTTTAGGCCTTGAAATTGGGCCTCTGTCTCTTTAAATACTCCTGCTCTCTCTGAAACTCCACCTTCAGGAAGTCATCACATTATCGCTCCTCTATTGACCCTTTAACACAGTTTCTACCAGTATTTCACTAAGAGGCAGCTCCTATGATGACCTCAGCTGATGCACATTTCCACCAGGTGTTTGCTAATTGCTGCTGACCAGTCTGAAGGAGCCGAGTGGGGGAGCGACAGGGGTGGGATGCTCTGTGAGGCGGCTCAGAGGAGGAGCTTTGTCCTTGAAGGCGGAGTTAGGTCCACCCAGTCGTTTTACACAGCTGAATGGTTACCATGGAGATAAAAGGATTTCTCAAACAGGATGAAAGAATCAAGGCAACACTCCAGGCATGTTTTTGATGAGGGAATAACAATATAACATGAAGTAAAGCTAAAAAAACGATGTGTTAATGTGTTGTCTCATCATAGTTAATGTTATCTACCTATTAATACCTACAATGTTTGACTTTTCAGTTTTGGCTAAAGGCATAGATTTGGTGTGGAGTGCAAGCCTAACTCATGCTTTCATTCTTAGACTTTACTAACGTTGCTTATACACACGATAGACAAGTTTGTCGTTCTTGTTTGAATTGTATATCAGAGATAAAACTAATTTTACACATCAAAGATTGAAACATATTTTGTAAAAAAATAAAAAATAAAAATTAAATCAGAATCAAGTTTATTCACCAACTTTGTACACACAAACAAGGAATCTGACTTCAGTTCTGCATTACTCTTAAATTGAGATCTTTAAAATAAAACCATGTTTTTTTCCCCTTATAGTCATCTATAAATACAAAGGAAGAAGACAAGGTTTATTTAGTGCAAAGAAGTCTCATTTTTTACTAGTAGCGTTACAAAGCACTGGCCTGAGTCTAAACATGTTGTGTCCAGGATGTGTGGGGTCTGCAGGAATGATTCCTGCATGTATTCCTTCCAATATGTCACAGATTTTATTGTACTGGTCAGCTTTTCAACTGATTCTTAAACTGTGATGAATTTTTAAAATTTAAAGTGAGATTAAGTGTCAAATGAAACACACAGTTTGCGAAATTGGAATCATATGCCTGTATTTATGAATTTGGCAGAACCATTTTCTCCAGAGCGACTCAGACATCAAGATAGAACAATTCAGTTCATAAGAAAGTAGACTTCAGGTGCTAGGTTAGGAGATGTTCTCTGAAAAGGTTCCACATGAACGACACACAAATGTATTTTTCATATTTGAATACGGAGTATCAGTCGAACTCAAAGGAACAGGAAGAAATGACTATTTTTTTCTTTGAAATTAACGACCAGAAGGTCACAAAGGGGAACAGATGGCGCTTCTTTTTTCCCTTCAGGTGTAGGGTTGAGTTTATGAGAATGAGTCAGTTCTCCTTCTCTGATTTTAATCTCAACACCGACCGAGAGTCTGGTAACAATAACAGAGGCAAGCATCCAAACACAACTCAAATCTGGTCGCCTTTTTTTTTTTTTAGCATTTCGGGTCCCGGCCACTGCACAAAATAATCGTAGAGATGAAATTAAGATCTGTCATGAAGCTGGTTGGTAAAAGAAAAAAAAAAAAGTCAATTACAAAATGAAGATTTAGGGATTTTTTTTATGGACCGTGCTTTGAAATATGTGGGTAAAACAATAAAACCAGGAGCAACTTTTAGTCCTGCCAGGTCAGAAATGTGCTCTGGAGTTCATCAAGGGGGCACTCATCCATCCCTGCAGAAGCGAATCAGATTACCAAACACACTGATTGACTGCAGCGGTTACTGCCCTCTCTTCTAAACAAAGTTATCTCCTGTTGAAGTTCACAAAGAGGTCAGCGATCACATCATCTCCCCGATACTGTACGCTGTTCGGGAAACCTTGTAAAGGAAGCTTTCAAAACAAAAATTTCTGTCATAACAACAAATGTCAGGGACTCTCCGGTGGTTCGGCTGCAAGTAAATAAGACAAACCATACCAAGGTTTGTTTTTCTTCTTCTTCTTTTTTTTTTTTTTCAAAACAATGAGACACAAAGTTGTTTTATGCGAAAAGTTCCACACGCAAGCTGTCAAGAGAATCAAGGCGGCGCGAATCGGTTCGAAATCGTCTTTTGCTAATTATCACAAGTGTCATAACCGTCAGGAGACAACAACAGACGACTTGGCGCGCGCTCGGCACTTCTATCTTTATATCTTTTGTTCTGCCTTCTCTTTTCTTTCCCCGCTGTTGTTTGTGACACGTTACGCCGCACCTGCCGCCGACAACTCTTCTTCTCCGCTCTTGTTCGCGCGTCCCGAGTTTCGAGAAGCAGAGACGGAACCAGGAGGAATGGCGTGAATCGTTCGGACCGGAAGAGCCACGCGTTGTATCGGCGCCGATTTGGAGATTAGTAGTCAATATTTTGCCATCTACGCAAAAGATGGATTATTTTTTAGATCACGTGGTCTTTGCATCGCTTTGTTTGCCTTCATGAGAGCGAAGTTGTTTCCAGAAATATGATGGGTTCACGTGACCCTCAATGAAAAAAAAAAAAAAAAACTTAAATTTTACACAGGCTTTAATAGTGGCCTAATTATCAAGTAATTAACTTTTGTAGAGATAATTGATCTGAGTTATTATGTTTTATAATAGCTTTAAGCTAATTAGTGGTTTGCTTAAATAAAAAAAAGTAACTTAATGACTTATGATTACTTTTGACATTTATTATTAACTTGTTAAAACTTTTCTTGTTGTTCAACTTGAAGGGCTATAAGTAGAAATCTCACTCTGCTTTTGGTTTGAACTGATCATTTCACTTCGGATTGTGGCAACTCTCACAGCTTTTCAATTCTTGAAAGCCGACTCTTCATCAAAGCAAGGAACCAATTGTGAACTCGAAACATCTGCACTCTCTCATCGCAGAAGCATTTCCCATATTAATTGCTTTCCGTGACTAGCCAGAAAGTACATTCTGAAGGTTTCTGTATTTCAACAGAAGGGAGAAACGGAGAACCTCGCGGCTGACCGCCTTTCACTTCCCGAGTGGGTTTGGGCAAAGAGAAAAAAAAGTCAGAGTTTCCATCCAAAGCAGTGAGAGATTTGATCGGCGTGGATTGATATGTTAGCAGTGATTACTTTGTGCCTGGACTCCCTCTTCACCACCAAACCCTCAAGAACCTCCACTGCATCGAGAGTTTGTGTTCCTGTTACTTCAGCAGCAACACTAGTGAACATCTGACAGGTAAATATCACTAAATAGAAAACTGGTGGAAGCAAAATGTGAAAAAAAAAAACCCCAATGAGTTTATTAAAGGGGTAGTATTATGCTAAATCAACTTTTATTTTAGATTTACACCAGGTTATAATGTTATTCCCTCATCATAAACACCTGGAGTGTTTTCTTGGTGCTTTCATGAATATTTGAGAAATTGTTTAGTCTCCCATGGCAACCATTCAGCTGTGCAAAATGCCTGGGTGGACCAAGCGCCGCCTGGTCAGCAGCAATTAGCAAACACCATACCAGCTGAGTGCATCACACAAGCTACGTCACCGTGAAACCGTGGTAAAAGTGCTGTTAAAGGGTTAATGAGAGCCATGTTGTGACGACTTCCTGAAGGCGGAGTTTCAGAAAGAGCAGGAGTTTCTTAAAGAGACAGAGGCCCAAAATCAAGGGGTTAAATTTGGAAGTAACATTTGAACTTATCATAGTTACTTGATTGTGTTACAAAATAATTCTTTGTGATTGGAAAAAAACAATACTGCCCCTTTAATGCATCAGCATAATTGATTTATAGGATAAGAGCAACTTCAAATACTAAGTAAGTAAAATGTACCTATAAGGAGCATCTGAAAGCATTAACAAAACAGGCTATAAAACCAAATAAAAATAATTAACAATAAAAAAATGACATAAAACGTGATCATAAAAAAAATGCTTGCAACTATATTTTTAAGTGCTGAGAGTCGTGCCAAAATGAAAACTCGTGAGCAAAATATTCCGCAGACCGAAGTGGGTTACCTCCGTCGTAGTGTTGGCCTCGAACGAGGAACAAGCAACAGATTGTAAGTCTGGGACTGAAGGTGAACACAAGTACTTTAAAACAAATCCCACAGTTTACTGAGTCACTCCATAAAACTTGTGTAATGCGAGTTGATTAACAGGATTTGGTGAGACATCTGGCAGCTGCATTTGGAATGACTTATAAAACGTATGATTTGTCCAGACTAGTAAAACGGGCATTACTGTAATCTAGAGGTGCATTTTTTTTCTAGATCTACAGTGGGAGCCATGTGTCGTAAGTTAGAAATGTTTCTTGATAAAAAATAATAAAAAAAAAAGACAGGAACTAAAAAATAATTTGCTATTAGCATCAAAGGTTAAAAAAATAACTCATGCTCTAAGTACAATTAAACAGAAACTATTATCTGGTCCTATATTGCTGGTATTAGAAATCAGGAAACTGCAGAACTAGTCACCAACTAGTCACCAATGCTAGTTAAATAATTTACTAGGGTCAACCGTCTGTCTAGTTCTGGCTTAGAATACATACACAAATGAACCAACTGCGTAGATGTAGTAGGAAATATCAGGAAAATATTTAATAATGTCACCTAAAGGAAGGTTGTCAAAAATAATAAAAATGAACCCAGCGTGGAGCCCTGAGGAACACCTCAGTCTGGCTTGACGGACACGATGAAGAAATATTGACTTTGCACCTCTGCGTTTCCAAAAAGCAGCTTCATTCCTCATCAGTTGCTCCAAATGTTTGTTTCTTAATTCTTCAGCAAGTTTAGTCAAATTTAAATATGAAATCAAACTTAAAAATGGTTTCATTTGTGGTTAGTTTTAAACATTTAACTGTACATTTCATGACATTTTGCAATCGTATTGTCATATTGACTTCTGTCAGTTTAAACTCCACGACCGTAACTTCAATACACCTGCATTATTTATACGAGAAGAACTCAATGCATTTCCCAATGAAGATTATTTACAGATAGATATCCTTTTAAAAAACAAGACCGCCGAGGTCGGATCGCTGCATGTTTGTTTTACCGACTTAGAGAAAGTTTTGGAACCATCTTCTGCATCATTCTAACCTGTAGTTCCTTTTCCAGCCAGTGGAAAAGTAAATCTACTGCTGATTTAGGAGCAGCGCAGGTTAATCTGATCCTTCCTGGGGAGTCAACATCACAAAGCTCCGCGTAAAACATTTTAAAGAGTGACCTTTCACCCATCGAGCCCCCGACCAAGCCATTATGGATCTCATGCAATTTGCCTCAGACAGGTAAATTACATGTGTGCAAGTCGCATGTCGCCATATTTGACACCCAAACTCAACATGGACGCTTCTCTGATGAACTCAGCTGAATTTTGACATGGATTTACTAAAATCTTTATATCTGTGAAGTGTATCAGCACACACACACAAGCAGGAACAAAACACACAGTCTGAGAGCAGGCCTGCGCCTGACAACATCAGAGCAACCTGATCCGTCTTACTTAAGGCCCCTACCTGCATTTACTGCTCCGTTAAAACACCTTTTTGTTGTTCTACCAATTCACCACGCTATAATTGCTCTAAAGCAGCATATGGTCTTCATCTTGTGATAAAAGCCAGCAGGCTGCGGATGGACGACGCAGGAGAGGAGTGTGTGTGTGTTTGAGTTCGTATACGTACCCTTGTTGCTTGTGTGTGAGCACACTTTGGCATAGGTATACGTAAGCATCTTAGTGCAAATTGGACTCGACAGCGAGAAAAACTGCATGACGTCACCGTCGTCATACTGCAAACACAACCGACTCGGCTTGGAGGACGTTCGGTTGAAGCCGCTTTGCAAACACAGGAATGGAAGGAGATTATTAACACATAACGGCAAACCAAGTGTCCGCTTTCCATTTTTATCCCTTTTCCAAGAATATTTGGGACACTTTTACTGCAAAGTGATGTGAGGAAAAAGCTGCGACAGAGTAATTAAAAGAGCAAAATTAACCATCCACGTGTTAGTTTTAAAGGATAGTAGGTCACTTTCATCCAGATAAAACTGTACCACACCAAACAGTGATCAAACTCTGGATATTGACTACTGCTTAAAGCAGTTTTTTTTTTCTGTTTAGCAAGAGATTAAAAACACCAAAGTGCCAAAAGCGTAAATCTTTTACACTGCCATGTAAAAACAGCCATACCAATTTTTCCCATTTTGTCACATTACAGCCACAAGCTTTAAAGTATATTTTTGGGATTTTATATAATCAATAGGGAATACCTGTGGAGGGAATAACATCCAGTAACCTCGACCCTTGTTGGTCTAGTTTATAGCGCAAATATCTTTGTACACTTGAAATAAAACAAAACTAACTTATAAGTAACTTTTTGGCAAGATATAGGAGCTTGTTTTAATAATTCCTTAATATCAATGAAAAAGTACAAGTTCCATCAGCAGATTAATTGTCTGAGACGAAGACTTGCTAGAGGCTGTAAAACACAAGGCAAAGATTCTGCTTGAGTTCCATGCAAATTGGACATCTATGGACAAAAATCCATTTATGAACTACTTCGACATGTCTTCTCCAAGTGAAAAAGGAATTTTAATTGGAAAAATACCCACAGAGTTCTGCTGAGATCACTTCTATACCTTCAATGATCTGACTTTGACGACTTTGGCACGAGAGTCAAAACACTAAAAGTGGACGGTTCCCGACTAACAGAAGATGAACTTATGATCAGTTCGTAATGTCGCTGTTTTTCTGTGGGTCTTTTGTTTCTATGTCTGCGCTGCTCAGTCATGTTTCTAAAAGTCAGTCTGATTACAGCCCAGCTGGGGGGCAGTAAACCAACACTGAGTCTTCGGACTCCCACCAACATACAAGAGTTCCCAAACAAACCCCGACATCCGCCCCGCCCGCCTTTATTACGGGCTTCATCATCATTCCTCTCTCATTGCTTTTCCCCTCTTACAGGCATCGCTAACATGGATTGGCGCTGCGAGTTACACAAGACTCTCCAAACACAATGCACGCTCGGCTCCAAATTAAAATACCAAGGGTTATTGAGCAATGCCTCTCTAATGGTTTCATCTGCCAATGGGTGTATCTTTGCACACATAAATACACAAACAGTGTCTCCACTCCAACCAAAAGGAGCCACTCTTCTCTCTTCTTATGTAAGCTGGCAGAAAATCTCCTAAATCCCTCTCCTTTGCTGTTGTTTTGTTGCATTTCAGCTGCCACTCCTCCTAAAGCAACATCTGAGGATGTGGCAATTAGAACTGGAGTGAAGCATTGGCGCATCAAAGCATTTAGCACAGATGCTAATAAGACAAAAGAAAGTAAAATCCCAGGTCTTTTGAAACATCAGAAGTGCATGTTTTTAACGTGTCACTTTAGATATGTGGTGTTTCAAAGCAAGAGTCCAAATTTAAGTATCAAAGCACTTGTAAAGCTCCAAGGTTCTTCTTCTAATGTTTCCCTAATAAAAAAAAAAAGCATTTTATGCAGAACTGACTCTTTGGGTCAGTGAGAATTAACAGAGAGCCAATGTTAAGACCAAATGTGTTTGATCTTTCAGTACTGTCATGAATCAAAGGACAGTTTTTTCCCCCACTGGGATTCATTGGGAATTAAATGTTAAGATGAAAAACCAACATCTACTAATGGCCACTTTATTGGCAAAATCCTCCTTCTGCCTTCAGAATTGCTTTAATTCTTGACGGCAGAGATTCAACAAGGTATCAAAATGCACTCCTCAAAGAGTTTGGTTTATTTTGAAAGGATGCTTTCATTCTTTTACGGCAGATTTTTTTCGGCTGAACATCCTTGATGCAAATGTTTTCCCAAAGGCGCTCTACTGGATTGAGATCTGGCAACTTTGAGCCACTGGGCGACAGAGCATTTATCGTTATGTTCTAGAAACCATCAGATGTTGGTTACACTGTGGCTATGAAGGGATGAGCATGGTCAGAAACTTTTGCTCAGTTGTTATTAAGGGTCCCAAAGAAAGCAAAGAAAATATGCAGTTTAATCCAAATTCTGATCGTACTATTTGAATGTTGCATCTTAATCTGTTATGGTCCCAATATTAGGCTGCAGAGCACCACATTTTAGGGGTTTTGTCTTGTACTAAAGGATCCTGAGATTGTATCCCAGCTGGGTCCTATCTTCATGGAATTGTCATGCTCTCTCAGGGTACTCTATCTTCCTACCATTGTCCACAAATTAGCTTGTTAGACAGATTGGCCTCTCTAAATTGCCCTTAGGTAAGATTGTGTGCAAAAATTGTTATATGTGTGTGTTACCTTATGATAGACTGATGGTGCTGGTCATCTTGAATCAGTCAGTCCGTTCTCCTCTGAAGTCAGCAAAGCGTCTTTGTTTAAGCAACTGCTGCTCACCTTTTTTGGGCAATTCTCTTGAAACAAAGCAAAAATGGTAAATGGCCTTTATAGCTCTTAATCAAATCCAGAGGATCCCCAAAGTGCTTCACTGTACACTCAGTCATTCACACACTGAACTGCCCTCTGATCACCACCAGCCGGTGCGGCAGGTGAAGTGTCTTGACCAGGGACACAACAACAGAGGCAGATGGAGCCGAGGCATGAACCAGCAACCTACCAATCACGGGTGAATTCCTACCACCGTCTCCATCATCGCCCAACAAGTCACCTTCACTATGACTGGAACCCTAAACGCATCGAATTGCTTCTGGGCTATTGGTTGATTTGCTGATGTTGTGACCAAGCAATTTAACAGGTGCACCTCATAAAGTGAGCAGGTAGTGCATGTTGACAAGCTTTAAAAACCCAAACGGAGCCCAGCAAAGTCGTGTCACGTACACATAAGGTAAAGGTCTACTGTATTTCTGACACATCCGCAGGTGCAAAGTGGATGCAGTGACCAAAGGGAAACAGAAGAAAGCATTAAAAACAACCAAGAGACAAAGGGTGTGTTGGAAACAATGAGAGGAAAGGTCATGAAAACAGAGGGAGAGCGAATGAAGAAGTGAATGAGGCAGGAGAAAGGCAAGAAGGAGAGAAAGAGGGAGCAATGGAAGGTTGCTGCTAATTCTTCCATATCTAAGCCTCTTTGCAGAAACTCCCTTTGTCTTCCAAGTCCCAGTCATTAGAGCCTAATCCTATCAACCAAGGGCTAATCTGAGGGCAGAGGGTTCAGCCCCCTCTTCACCACAGTCCAGCACACACACACACACGCACGCCCGCGCCCCCCCGCACACGCACTGGCAGAAACACACACACAGGTACGCTGCTAAACTTTAAGACATGTTTAAAGACGTATAAATACCTGCTCTACAAGGTTAACATCACATAATTTGCACACATATAATTACAATTTGTACTAAAAATGTTGTTTTTACAAAAAATATAAGCATTTACCTTCAAAATGTTCACTTCAAGTCCAAACTTTTAAAGTTGTGACGTTATTTCAGAGTGTTTGGCTTCCACTGATTTGATGCCGGGGTGTGTGGCTGCGTGGCCGACCGGCCGGCCGGCATCGGCTCCCCACACGTTCCGCCGGCGCCTTTCCTGCTGCCATCATCATTCTCCGCTTTATTTTCAGCTCTGACTATGCCCAAGATTAGTTATTGATTAGCAAGGATATAAATTATTCTAAAGTGAAAGCCCAACAACACAGTCATTATAGATCGACCACTGGCCAGCTCCAATATATCACTCCATTTCCTCTGCACTGCGCCGCTGCCACCAGCTGGAGAAATGCTCAAATAATGAGATGAAAAGAGAAGAGGGGGGAGAAGGTTTATGACTTTGGCACACTCTGTTTGACCCTTCGTATAAGGTGTTTGGATAATATCAGCTTCAATTTCTGAGATGGCATGCCGCTTAGAGAGTTTCAACTGGTGGAGTCAGATGAAGCATGAGAGTTTGTGTCCATCAGGGTCATAAATGGATGACAAACCTGATCAAGTTTCCTGAAAAAGATGGAGATGATGGTGTTGTTTCTATGAATTTACAATCCAGCAGGTTTTGTACTAGACGGCAAATTATTCTGCTAATTATTTCAACAACTCCCTTTCTCATCATTTATAAAGACGAGTACCTATAAAAAACCCAGCACCACTTTTGCTCTCTCTTTGCTTAGTTAATGTTTTTGTTGCGTTTTGTCATTTGTAGTTGTGTTTAGTGAATTGTTGAAGCGGTTTGCACTTCGGGCCCACCGTGCGGTCGGGATTGTTTTTGTTGTCCGTCATTTTGACTGACAGGTTAAAAAAAACCCCATGATGATCAATATTGACCAGTCGATTTTTAAGACGACAGAAATTACATGTTCAATCACATTTGATTTTCATTTGGTTTAATTAGTATTCAACAAACATTCACCACAATAAGTTTTTAACATCAAGGTAAAATACTTTGGAATTTGCTCTTTCATAAAGTTTTTTCCTCACTGTTTCCACTTCTATTTTTTTTTTCTTTTTGCTTACACATTCAAACCAAAGAATCTCAGCAAGTTTGGAAATGAAATGGCAGATTGGGGTTAGGAAAAAAGGATGATGGTTTGGCAGAAGTTACACCATATACATAACCTGAGCTTTTCTCACAAGCAATCACGACATCACAACGTCACTGTGAATTCCTTCGCGTTACGTAACTGTGGCTTTCACAAATGCTGGCCACAGAAATCCGGAGAGACGGATCCGATTGAGTCAGAATACAGATTGTGGTTGAGCTCTTTGGGGGTGGGTGGGATATAAAGTGGTTTTCAGAGACAAATATTTGAAACCCATATCAAACTCTGCCGCTCGCTCCTTTCAAGCCGACCCAAGGACATGTTTTTCCCACCGGAGTCTAAAAAGTAATCATGTCGTTATCCATTGCATGCATCATTTGGATTTAGTGATAAATAAAAATTCTACCGCTGACTTGTAGAGGTAATGTCCCTACCTGACTAATGGCTGTTTGGATTTTCCTCCACAACTGTGATCTCCCCTCTCTCTCTCTGTCTCTCCAAGTGAAAACATGTCTAACTTGATTCCAGTTACTAGGTCATGGGATTGGGACAATAAGCTGTTGGTATTACGATCCTTGGGACGCGTCAAGGAATTACTTTGCACGGGCATTAAAATTTGGAAGTGCATTGTCGTCCTCTTATCTGGGAATAGGTCAAGAGGAAAACCTCAAACTTCCTTCCTTGCTTTTTCTCCAGCATCGCTCCCCAGCTCCTTCTGGGGAACCCAACATATGCACAGGACATAAAGCGTACCTTGGGACATAGCAGCAAACTTGTAACCGTACCTGGTAAGACGGTATTGTCTATCTACTGCTCACCCGAATGCAGCAAGTTGTCAGTCACTCCCTCTTGGTTCTGCAACCCTGGTTGCATACTGGTTGTCAACAGATCGGCTTGTATGATGTGAAACAACAAAGTGACGGTGCTGTGTTTGTGGTGTATGATGTGAAAAGAACTGCTGTCTGCACCAGTAAAGATACTCTTCCTTCAGCATGCTGGACGCCTGAAACCGAAACTGACAGTATGATCGACTTTCTGATTTCAGCGAATATTTCTGATAATTTCTGAACAGTTGGGATCAGACACAGAGCACTGGAATTTCATTCGTAGATCATGTTAATTTTTAAATATCACTTCACAGAAAAAGTAGCTTTCCTTGTCATTGAAACCTGTTCATTTCTATGCCTTTGTTCCCAAAATACATTAACTATTTGTATTGCCACATGAAGAATATCTCAAGTGGCAATCATACTTCAAATGTATGTCAACATATGGTTCACTTGTTTTCCTCACACAGCGAATCCCAACTAACTGCTTGACATGTTTATAAATACAAATTTCTTGGTCTAGTTTCTTGTCCAAATCTATTAGTACAATTAAAATTTTACTAATTTTAATGGTAAAATTACAAGTAACTGGGCAAATTTTTTCACTCAAAACAATATATTTTCCATTTTATAAGTGAAATAATGTGCCAGTGGAACTAGTTCTTTTTCTTTAGTATCTATGAGATTTCTCGTATTTTAAGTGTGCTAAGATATTTTCTCCAGAAACTAGACAAAAACAAAAAAATACTTGGTAAGATTTTGTGTTTTTGCAGTGTACTTGAACACAAATGACAATTTAGGAAACAGGCTGGCAGCAGCTTAAGGTCTGCATCTACGAAACAAATCTTTAAGCAGATAACTGGATTATTTTATAGATGTCTGAAACTGCCCTTACAACAGAGAGTGGGATCACAGAAAGCAAAGCACGCTGTACAAGGCTGCCTCTTTCATCAAATGTGCAGTACAACCTCTAACAACTTGCTGCAACCAACTATGCTGGTTGCAGCATCATTTTCCATTTATGCTGGCGTTTTGTCGCTTCTCGTGTGGGGACGTAATGCGACAGAAGTGACATTTCTCCCAATTCATGGGCTCTTTGCCAACCATTTCTTGCCTCCTCGTTGTGACAAGGTTTGATCACAGTTGGTTTTGTTGTCACTCGGTTGCAGAGCCGCGAGGAGGCGGAGACGGTTCGGCCTGTACAAATGGGGGGGATTTCATCCACGGAGGTGTCAGGGAGTTTAGCAAAGTGTAAAGTGCTTAAAGCATCAGGGCAACACAATCCCCTGCTGGTCACAGTATAAATCACCATATATTCTTATTGGTCTAAGCCCTTGTTATGAGTAAATACATCCACAGGCAATGGAGGCTGGCAAGGTTCACAGGAGATTCATCCAGCAATAACAGAGGGAAAGTCGCTGTGTGTGCCGGCGTGCGCGTGTGTGTGTTTGGGAAGTACACACCGCTTAGGGAGGCTAAGGAGAGGATAAGGAGATCAGCAGAGGGGGGAATATCATGCTTCTTAAGCATGTATACACTTTCTAACTTTTACTTTTTTTCACCCAAAATCTAAATAAATCCCCCACTCATCTGAGCATGATAGACTTCCTGCTCCCCCCAACCCCTCTCTCAATTTCCTTGAAATAATCAAACGTTACTGACTTTTTGGCATTTTCACAACACCCTCAACCAGACAAATTTAAAAGAAAACCAAACAAATGTAATGACTGTTTATAATTCCCAATCAACAATGCTTGTTTACAAAATTTCATGCCCACTGTGCGGGAAAAGCTCGCCCATAAATGTACCGAAACCACACACAATCAAGCCGTTTTTTTTTTGTTGTTGTTGTTTTTTTCCCCAAATCTCTAGCACAAATTATTTGTTACTTTGACGTCCATGTCTTTAGTGAATAATTTTGGGGAGAGAGAGATGGGAGGGGGGGCGGGATAAAGAGAGACAGAGAGGGGAGGACGAAGGAGGGGGGGTACAGTTTCATATTTCTGTAAGCCTCAAACTTTTGGCAAACAGAAGAAAAGCGAACTTGGCCCTAATTCCATCTCACGCTGGAGTTTGTGCATTCTAAGTTCTGGAGGGCTGCTCTGGCAAAGGGCCTGAGCCCATAAATTGGATATTAGGAGGCGATATAAAGGAGCCTGTGTGTGTGTGCTCCCGTCCCGGGGAATTATTGCCTCCCAATATCCCCCCGCGTCTCGGGCTTCCGAAGCCAGACCAGATAGATCCTCATCTCGTGAAGGGGGCCGAGACTATATCCATCGCTCCTTAACTTTTATGAAGCCTCCAAGCTCTACAATGGGATTTGCCAGGGTGTCTTTTCCCTTTATCCGAGCAAAGGGGGGGATGTGACAATGCAGATATAGCTGCAATTCTCTGGGCTTCTGATGCTCCGACGTCCTATTTGAATACCAGCGTTCCGAATTGTTAAGTGGCATTCTTCTTCTTCCTCTGTGAAGCCGGCCCCACAACAACATTTCTCCTTGGCTTTTTAGAAATGCCTCAATTTTTATCCTTCTCCTTCTTTCCCCTGCCTATAAAAAACCTTTTATTTTATGCCCTTCGTTTCATTTTCTAGATCTATTTTTAACACTAACTTTGTTTCAATTGACCCTAGAAATTGCGTAAATTAGAATTATGAAAATAAATAGGATAATGGAAGTATGTCAATTTTGAAAAAAAACTCCTGTTTTTTTTTATTTATCAAGGTTTGATGAGGCATGAGGTGATTTTTTTCATATAGAAAGTGTTTCTGATATGGAAACACTTTCTTCCGCATAACACGACTTTTGTGATCAACAACCGGATGTCACTACTGGCGGAAGAGACAAAGAAGACGACAGGAAGTCGTAGGAGGCCGACGGCGCGGCTTGTTTTTTAATGTCTTATCGCTTAAACAAATTCATTCACATGGGATTTCAATTGCAGTTCATATTTAATGGAAACACCACAATTGCAAAATTGTGGGGTTTTTTAGATTAGCTGCATTTTCACACATTTTGCAATGGAAACGCAGCTACTTTACCAGCTTCCTCCGTCTTACTTTAGTCTTGTCCTTCTACATATATTGCCAGAGTGACAACCGCCTCCCCTTGATCTCGGCCCTTTTTTTCCCGCCTTGCCCCTTGAGCTCTCCCCTCCTCCTCTTCCTGTTGTAAGCCTAAGAAGGGGCAACACCATCAGACTGTGTGAAATTAAATACATTACAGCACTCAGGATTAAAGTGTTTCATAGGCAGTTGCTCATCCACATCAAACTTTAGGGTTTTTTTTTTTTTTTTTTGAGCCTAACATTTGATCTGGAAACCAAGGCCAGAAGAGAGGGACTGAAACACTCGTCGAGCCCAGAGAGCAAAGCCGCATGTACCGAGAGGCAAGGGAAGGTGTTCTTAAAGCGGATGGTGTTTTCAATCTTATCCTGTTGCCAGTCTGGGGATGGAAAGGAAAAATGGAAGACGTAAAAAAGAAAAAAAAATTTACTGCAGTTACTGGAAACACCAGCTCGCAAGAAAATAAGGCAGTCGTCTGTTCTATTTCACAAGGCATGCATGCTGTATATGTGGGCAGCGTAATCCAGGAATTATTAAACGTCTCTCCACACAGGTCTGCGTTCAAGTAACGCAAATACAGTGATTTTAGAAGTCATAAACGTTAATGTACCATTTCCCACTTAATGAGGATTAACTTACATCATCCATCACATCATCACAATCTGGGCCACACATGGCCGCCGTCTCACTCCGGTCCGCTTTCACTCTGCGAATGTGGGCAACGTTTCACTCCGGGTACCTGAATGAGCTGAGCTTCCAGTCGTTTCACTTGGATTAGAAAGAAAAGTGAGTGTGCAGGAGCGAGACGTCTGCTCCGAACTTTGAGGTCGTTAAGTGGAGATCAACTTTTTCGGCAGATTTTACTTTTTTTAAATATTTATAGCTCAGTGTACTAATTAATATCATTCTATTAAATGTCTAGTCACACTTAACCCTGTTACTCATCCGTCAGCACAGATGGGACTTGGTAAGAATTGTTGTTTTGCGTTTTAAGCTTTATTTTTTTGCAGTCAAAAATCTACATCATTAGTGAATAATGGCCCGATGGTGGAACCTGAAAAGCACTTGGTAATTCATGTGATTCCTGATGATTTTATTTTCATAATAGTCTCAATAAATCCAGGTAGCTTTATAGGATAGACTACATACAGTTTCAACTAGATGCTAACTCATACAGCAGCCTTAATATATATCAGAGTCACTGTTTAAGATGAATAAAATCTTAATTTGTTTTTATTGCTCCAATTTGTCTAACATAAACTAAACAGAAGCGTTTCCTTAAATCCATACGTTTAATTTTTCAAAAAACTGACTTAAATTTGTAAATATTCTTTATTGTTAATTCATGATGTTTTGTTTCCCTCGTGTATAAAAATCATGTGACACAGGCTTTTTTTTTTCTTACCCATGCTCCCAAAATGGGAAAAACAAGCGAACATTACATTCAAGGAAGACAGTTAAATTTAGATCCTTATGAATCAGGAAATAACAGGAAAATCACTCCTGGGCTTAATCTACAGCCACGGTTTAATAGGTAATTAAACTGAGTTAATATAGCACTGCGCTGGTTATATGAACCACTCAAAGCGCTTCACCACAAGCTGTGTTACCATTACAAATGTGTTCAAAAACTCTGTCAAATATTCCACCAATGTCGAGAAAACACAATTTCACAATCGCAGCGTTTACGTGAACGAGTAAGTCATTAAAAAGCACGCCAACTAGTTCCTTTCTTCTTTGTGGTTTTCGCCACTGGCAATATCTGGTTATTGATCACATGACTCTTGTGATGTGAAAAAAAGTGTTTTGGAAAATAAACCACCTCATCCCAGTGTAAAACCGTTTGATCAAAAAGCATAATCCTTCAAAATTCGCATTTCTATTAAGCAAATAACATTTCAAATTGCCAAATTGTGCAAATATATGGCAGATGGACACAGAGCTACAGAGCCACACTCACTTAATTGCATTCATAAATGTATACACATTTATACTTCGAAACACAAACCCACTTTTACCCAAGTGGTGCAAGAGAAATATTATTGAATAACCTAAATTTAACATGCCAGCCACCATGGACACTGAGAGGAAAAAAATCTCCTAGTGTATTACATGCAATCCTGTAACAGAGTTGCATGTAATAATCTGGATAGAATGATGCTGATACAGTAACAAAGTATTTTTATACATCATTACCATGGGTGCTGGTAAATATGGGTGATGTTGTAATCTAATTATTTGAACGGCCAAAAAACATAATAAAACAATAATACGAGAAATAGTCACTACACATTAAATTAAACATCTCAAATTATGGCACAAAATATCAAACTGGTACAAGATAACTTTCTGTTAAAGAAGCCCAGCCTTTAGATATTCTTAATTAGGGCATAATTAGGGCAAGTGTGCCAGAGAGTCTGATCTACAAGCTCACATCCTTTATACTTTACAAAATAAAATAACCATCAAGTTGCAAAAAGTCAAATTTGATGATGTTGATATTTGTTCTCCACAGTTCCAACAAGGAAAACTCTATCCGAATACCAACCCGGTCCTTTCCCAGGATTTTCCGAGGTCTCAGTATGAACATGCCAAGTCTAACCCAGGACTCTCTTGCCATAAGGCCCAAAGAACTGCACCACCATGCAGGCACCACAAGCAGAAACTCAAACTTTTTACGAGACATTTGGACACATTTCTTTTCTCAAAGTCTTCCTACTTATACACAGCTGTTTAATGACCTCAGACTGACCTACAGCCCTGTTTGCCCCTCCCAGTATTAACCTGACTGGATACAGTTAGTTGAAATTCTGTTCGTGAAAGCATTTGGTCTTCAGTCTCATAGTTTAACACCAGCTTCATCTGCTGTCTGGTCTTAGAAAGTTGACATGAAGACCGTCCATAAAGCGATGATGTCAGAGGTAAAGGAAAGCCTGTCCAGCTGCGATCGGTCCCTTTTTATCTTTGCCCTTATTCTTGCCTCCTTTAATGAGTCTCCAGGGACGCCGGCTCCCGCTTAATCCACTCGTCTATTTTGGCTTCCTCTGTAACCTCAGAACTTTGGTAAAGGTCGTGCTCTTTTGGTTTTCTTCGATTAAAAGTATTGATGCAGACTGCTTGTTGGATGTAATGTTTGTAATGTTCACAAAGCATCATTATATCATTAAAAATATATACATATTCAGATAAAGGGGAAAAGGACTCTAAAGAAAGATCCTGAAGGATTAAAAGACTGCTGTTTTTAAGGATGATTGGAAGCTGTTTCATTGTGGGTGTCTAGTCATGACCACTTCAGCTCAGACACAACCAGCAGCTGCATTGACGACAAAACAAAACAACTACTTGAAGCTCATCAAGTCACAGAAGAAACATCTGTTGGTTTCGAGGCATAAAAGCCTGTTTCACACGGCAAGATTTTAAAATGGTCGGTAGATTTTCAAAACCTGAGAAAGTCCCCACACATGACAACAGATCGTAGATATAACAGGTTTGGTCATGCAGGGTGTGGTGTGCATCCGTACGCCAAAGACAGCACAACACACACAAACAGATTTCCCTGACAAACACTACAATGTCAGATGGAAAGTCCAGCAAATTCTCTCCAGATCAAACGTGAGTTCAGAGTAAACAACAAACATGGCTGACGTCCGCCTGAATTTTCAGGGCACCATGTACGGTTTCCCTTCTGTATTTTGGATTCCCCTCCATGTGACTTCACTTCCTGATTTAAAGTGTAGGGCATTCTGGGTAAATGCAACTGAAACAAATGCAAAAGTCTAGCGCTAACGGGAGAAATGGCAAAGAAAAAAGGAGAAATCCTACAACCTCTAAAGTTTGACACCACTAAAGTTTTGTTTACGTTTTGTGAAGACGGACGTTGCGTTCAGCGTCTTCTTCAGAGACTTTCGAATCGTTTCCCTCAGTGGTTAGGATTGTTTTACATACTGCAGTGTTAAAGTGTACAGCGTCAACCGAAAATGTAACAAATGTTGCAACTTTTCTTCCCTCATTTGAACAGAGTCTACCAGACTATCAGGTGTGAAAACACTCTTAAAATGATCTTCAGTTATCGTGATAATCTGAGGACTCTTAAGATTGAGGAACGGGGAAGATCAGTTCAAAAATCGACATAATTGTCTTGCTGTGTGATCCTGGAAGAAGGAAACACCAAGAGCTGAAGTCTTATTGCTTTAGACCATAGTTTTAATTCAGTCTTGCCATGACACTAAATGTCAATTTCTGAAACAACGCAGCTCATACTCAACTGCATCTCTTGTCTGAATGAATTACATTTGTAAATTGCATCAAACAGCTATTCTCTGATTATCTGTCTAAGCCTAGATTTTTTTTTCAAAACATTAGCAGACATTAAGCTAAGTACTGGTTGCTGCTCCTTTTGAAGTTTCTCAAGTTATCAAAACAAGAAACCTTTTGCAGTTGGAGCTGGATAGTTAAGACATGATCATCTTAACTATTTATTTTTCATTCATCAATCAGTCGCATGAGTAATATGGAGGCAGGTTGATCTCTTATAATCAGTGTGACAATATGAGATAAAAACGTTTTGTAGAATCCAGTGGATGATAGCAATGGAACCGAGCCTGACTGACAGATGTAATCAACTCTAGAAAATGCACGTCTTTCTATGAATATTACGCTTATAATAACCGTAAAAAGAAAATCATAATGTCCCACATTTATCTGTTGAAAAACAGCAAATAAGCATCAAAACCTGAAGCAATTCAAAAAGATCACATGTGAGCATCAATGACCAGAATAAGAGCCAATAAGTTTCTACTCTGGCTAATCTGACAAACGTATTTACATCGTCTCACAGTAGAAGGAAGAGGCCTGGACCTTTGTGTGCAGAGTGACAGAAACACCCAGACTGATCCTCCTGTCCTACACCTTCCACTTCACAAAAAGTGGATTTTTTTCCCAGCTAGAAGTCAATCATCCTCATCAGCAAACAAACAAACAGAGAAAAGAGCCGCCACGTGCCAACCAGCTGGCATGACAGGACACTCTCGCTCACAAGCACCGCAGAGGGAAAACAGATTAATAGAAGAAAGGAAGACGACTAAAATGAAGATAAACACAAACAGAATGGGGAGCAGTCAGAGGTGAGGAGGGGGGAGTGAGGGTTTAGCAATGGTGCTGTGTTTTTTGTTTTTTTTTTCAGTGAGACTAGAGTGTATAATATGGGCCCTTCATGGGATTGATCCAGAACATCCCCCTCCTTCACTGGGCTTTTCTTCCTGCTCAAATTGAGGGATTACCCCCAGGAGGAAGTGCTTTGATTAGGCACAATAGGCATCTATCTTCTGTTGATTTGTGGGATTGAGGAGGCAAATCCCTGACAAAAAGCTGATACACAGAGTGCGGACCGTCGGATGATGCCTGGTTCAAAGGGGGAGACGGGGCTGTGAGGGTACTTCCAGGGAGAAAGTCTCATGGATGGCCTCCTCCAACCCTTTGAATCACTTTGGCAAATGGTTGAAAGGGTTAGGTCTACATTAGGGTTACGTACAAGGGTGCTCACAAACGTGGGCACACTTGTGCACTGATTGACGGACCTAAATGCAACTTGCCCAGGGACAGATTGTCTCCATTGAGACCGATGGCCGCACGTCACACTGAGGTTTAGCCATGTTACTTCCTCCACTGCCAAACACAATAACTGGCAAACATTTTCACTTTGCCTTCCTTTGTGAACTTGTTTAACTTCCTATAAACATAGTAACATGCTTCTGGTAGACTCTTGCAGCTGTGACTCCTCTGGGAAGGTTTTCCTCAAGGGTTTGGAAGGTGTGTATGGGGAACTTTTGACCATTCTTTCAGAAGTGCATGTGTGAGGTCAAACGCTGATGTTGGGTGAGCAAGTCTGCACCAAGCTTTACACTTTAACAAAGGTCAGGCAAGAGCCGTTCTCCCGGCAACTGCTAAATTTAGGCTTGTCCATTGGTTTGCCAGACAGAGAGGAAGGTTTCGTTACTACGGTGAACTCATCTTCACTGCTCTTAAGTCCAGTGGAGGCCTGAGTTACAATCACTGCATCAAACTCTTTGGATCGTACTCGCTGCTCTGCCATGGTAACGCATCCCATAAAACTCTCAATCCGACGCTGCTGAGCTAATCCTGTATATACAGGGCGTGACGCGAGCAGACTCTGTAGCAAAACAGTCGTTTAAACTTCCTGTGAACATCAGATATTTGCTTTTTTTTTCTCAATATTTTCTCTGGTTACTGTTGGATGTCCATTAAATCTGTTTATTCAGGCCCAGTAATCCTGAATCAATCCTCTAAACACCGTTACCTACTTTCTGTAGGGACCTGGAGCTACCAGGCACAGACAAACGCCAGCTAGCATGGGAGGTTGGAGTGCGATGTGGGGGGGTGGAGATTTGTCGGATTTACACATATACAGTTTCAGATCTTTAAACTCCCCAAGGTCAGAGCATCAGTGAGAGGGGGCAAAAGTGTAGCAGAGACCCGCGTGCCAGACTAAATGAAGAACCAGGGAGCTAGGAGAGAGTGGGAGTGTTATACCTGTAAGAGGCTACAAGTAGCAGCTAGCGCTACGGTGAGCTGAGAGGGGCAAAACTTCAAAGGAGGTGGGGGGAGAAGGGCTCTCATTTAAATTCTTCAGTCCAGTCCCTGGGATTTGGTTTAATGAGCTGAGAAGCAGGGGTAGACAGCTGACTCCTGACGGGGTGTGTGTGTGTGTCTGTGTGTGAGTGTCTGTTCACATGCATTGGAGTTAGAGGAGTTTTCCCACCAATAACCCCCTGTGTGCACGTATGTATGCAAGTTTGGGTTGCCAGACGTCTGCACAAACACACACTTCTCTCCTCTCTGAAGCTTCTCCAGCATTACAGACTCCCTCCACACACACACACACCCCAGCGCGCACCCCCACATGCACACAGGCTACACTGTAAAGGTCCAAAGGTTTGCCAAACTGGAGCAGACTGGGATTCTACTTAGTAACAGCTTTTTTTTCTTCCCTCTCTGTCACTCCTGCCACTGAAACTGGTCAAAACTGGCTGTTTTAGTGGCTTCAGAGCTGCACTGAACTCTTGTGCTTCTTTTTCAATCGGGCCTGCTTCTGTGCTTTTGCTAATCCTTCAAGCTTGAAGAAAAAAAAAAAGAAACTCCAGGGACATTTTGCGTATAATAATAGTGAGATGAGATTCTAAAACTTTACTCTGCTAAGAAGAATCATCTGGAACCCAAAAAAGGCCTTTTTCACCGCTGAGTTGAACGGTATGTCAAATCTGAAGGAATTCCAAGGTTTATTGCAACACAAATGTGAATAAGAGTCTTTTAGGCATATTGTTATAAGCAATTTCGGAGATCTTGTTGTGCAGATTCAACACTTTCAGTTTTATTTGTGTACAAGTTTGTATAACATATTTTCATCCAAGGTTGTAACTCCTTCAGGCTCTTCCATAGGCCCGAAGAGAAACATAGTTTTTGGCAGGAAGGGCAGGTAGAAGTGAATGTGATAAAAAGAAGAGCAAAAAGTAAAATTCAGCTTTTTCAAAAAGAAATTCAAAAGGAGACATTCATAATAAAAAAAAAAGGAGAGTGCTTACAGTTGAGCCTTGAGGTATCCCACAGGTTTCAGGACACAGAGAGGAAAAATTGTTGCCAAACTGTCCGGCAAGCCTGGAACTATAAAAAATGAATCATTTAATACCAAAGCAGGTAAGAGTGCCCAAAAGACATAATGCTGTGGGTTCTTTACTTCAGGCAGGGAGGAAAATATGGGAAAAGCTATAGCATGCATCAGTACATGAAGCTTTAGTTTGAAGGACTATACCTCAGTAACGTCACGATTTGAGATGTTGTGTGATTCAAAGACAAAATCTTATTGTGAATGAAGTTGGTTTTTTAAGATTATTTATGAAACTTTGAAATGTAAGCATCCAGAAGGAGCTGAGTTGGGTTGTGGTAATTTAATTGATTCATAAGTGTTTTGTTTTTTTGAAGATTAGCAGAGACGTGCAAGAGATTCTGCAAAGGCTGAAACAGGAAGTTGCAAGTAGCTGCGTTTTCGTTATAAATGAGCGCAGAACTTTGTAAATAGTCCACTAATGTAAAAAACCAAAAAACAAAAACACTTTCACAATTGTTGCGTTTCCATTAAATAAGAAACAATTAAAATTAGACATGAATAAGTCGTGACAAGTACGCCGCGCCGTGACCCTCCAGCTACTTTGTCATCATCTTCTTCGTGGTTTACGGCAGTAGTATCATCCGGTTTTGATCATGTGACTTGCTTGATGCAGGAAAAGTGTTTCTGTTGCAGTTTTTTGAGACAAATCAATTTCGATACAGCCAAGAAAACCACCTCATTTTAGCGACAAGGATTTTCGAAACTGCCGTGTTTTCATGAATTCATTTTCAAAAGACCAAATTGCATGGTTATATGGTGAACGGAAACACAGCTGGAGTGTTTATTTTGTTTCTTTGCTTTAACTTGATGATCTCTGTGACGGGTGGAGGAAGGCAGGTGGGTTGTGACGTCTTGGATGGAAGAAAAGGTCTATTTTTTGTGAATGCCAAGCATTCCAACAAAGATTTGTCTCATAAGGAAATCATTCCAGTTGATGAATTGTGTAAGTTCATGTAACGCATAAAGATACTCAAGGTAAGTTGTAGAAACTGATTAAAGCAGCTTGTTTACCAAGAGACGTAGGACAGTCCGGCGCCACCAGAGAGCTCTGCTGGTCTTTTTCAGCTGTGACTTGACTAGCAATTAAAATTTCTTCATAAAAACAGACAAAACAAGACAAAAAAAAAATTGCATGTGAAATATGCAGCTATTTCTTAGGCATGTGACTAAAAAGGTCCTCATCTGGCCCACGAGGCCGAATATGACACTGGTGTTAATCTCTAGCCCTGCAGGAGAAGCCGGCACACAGAGAGATCCCATTTCGTCTTTCATTTGGTCCCAGTAGGCCCCATCTCAAACAGTGGGATTAGTGGGGGCCCTTGCAGTCACTCAGTTGTCTGCTGCTGGAAGCCAAAAACCGACAATCCGCCTCTAATGGGAAAAACATAAGAAATGTGTGCATTTGTGTTTAGCAAAGAGGCAAGCTTTTAAAGTCGTGTTTTTTTGTTTGTTTGCTTTTTTTTTGTCTTAGTACTGCAAATAAACTGACTGCATGTCATTTTTATTAATAAATGGTCTCTGAGTGAAATTAATCTCATCATTATCAAAGTTGATGTGTGGCACGTTGCCCAGAAGTGGGTGGAGGGCTGGCAGCTGAACAAAATTATTAGAAAAACGGAAAAGAAGAGACAAATGAAGATTGAGGCATTTTTTGAGCTCAAAATGAGGAAGCTGAGAAATAAATGAAGACTTCTGCTGGCAGTAAGTATGCAGTTTAAATTTAAGAGTTAATGCTAAACAACAATATGCCAAAAGAACAATGTATGCTGGGCGAGCCGTGTTTTGTCAAGTGCTGCATAGGTGGAGATGATAAAATGACGTTTTTATTAAGCTGAAAACTAGACGGCTTTGTCCTCTCAGTTTCTTTGCCGTTCACACGTGTGTCCAAAGCATTTTATTTCATTAGTTTGTGTATCTTATGATTCTTTGGGAGGTTTGATGATTTGCCTTGAACACAAAAAACTGAGAAGAAAACGTGAGTGTGGCTCCACAAAGACTTCTGTTTTAATAGTTATACTGATTGAACTCTGGAAATTAAATACATAAGCTGGCAAAACACCCAATGTGAAAAGATGAAAATTTGAGCCAAATAACTTTTTTTATATTAAAAAAGAAACATAATTTTCAAACATGTTGAAATAAGTCAACAACACTACACTTGTAATTAGACATTTACATTTAAACTAGCTAGAGGCTATTAATAATAATAATAATAAATATGATATTAGTATGACTAATAAGAATTCTGGACTTTTTAAAACAAATATAAATTTATTATTGTCACGGTTTACCAGCATTCCAAGACCCTGAAGTTAGCATTTTTTACTACGACCCATATGCAAACTTCCCCAACATAAGAACAACATTCTTAATTACTGTAACTAGATAAACTACAGGCTAAACTCAAAGTTCATATTTCTTGATATGGAGGTTTTGTGTAGCTGTTACCAGTAATAGTTCCCTTACCTGGACAAGACAACAGAGATTTAGCAGAAAAGTGAACAGCTAGCAAGGCTAACCTATGCTTTAGCCCATTTAGAAAATCTGAAACAGCTCAAAGTATAAACGTCTGTATCAGCTGATATCACTGGATATTAAACTGGTATAGTTAACCCTGTTTATGGATGATCAATAGTTTAATGATCACCAGAACACTAAAGGTTCAAATAATCTTCCCTAGCCAGAAATGTGCTGCTGCTGCTGCAGCTCTCTCTGGATGCGACTCTTTGACTTCGCTCAGGCTCCACATCGGCTCATTTGCTCTCCTGGCAATGGCAGAGTCTGATGGGACACTCTGCGAGCATCTATGGCTGCTGGGCCTGGAGATCACAGAAACAACATATGCTCACTGGCAGCGTATGTTGCTGGTGGACTGAGACCTGCAACCTTTTAACCTCCTCACGCTCTCTCTCCCACTCTCAAAAGCCAACAGAATAATGTGGATAACGTATGCAAAAGGACTCGGAGATCAGTATGAATACACCAAAAATACTGTGTTGGCTGGTTTCTTTATTTATTGTTATATAAAAGGTCAAGCACAGGTGCTGGCGCTCGCACACGCAACACACACACTGCTTCGTACACACACTCGCACCCTAAAAGAGAGAGAGATCCCCACCTAGCAAGCGATATTTTGTATTATTCATGAGGGAGACAACATTCAAATAATCATGAGCTTCTGCTGGCTGTGCCAAACACGGTTTCTCTTCTGCTCTACAGTCCAACATAAAAGTGAGAAAGTTACAGAAATACCACCACACTTTGTCCAGATGAAGTTTTTTTTTTTTTTAAACAGTGTTATTTCTGTTTAACATAGGGTGAACAGTTATTGTAGAAATATTTTGCCATCATCACAGATGTTGGTGTATCCTAAAGCATTTGATGTGGCTCTAGAGAGCATTATGTGACTGTGTGGTCCAGTCACATCTGGAAAGTTTTTGACGCACTTCTGTTTTTTAAAGTACAACTTTATCACGATGAAGAGCTGAGAACCATATTAAATATATATACCGTAATTTCCGGACTATAGAGCGCACCTGATTATAAGCCACGCCCAGTACATTTTTAAAAGAAAAACCATTTTGTACATACATAAGCCGAACCTGTCTATAAGCCGCATGTGTCTACATACAGACGGTACACAGAAAAAGTTTTCAAAGTTTTAGTAATATACCTTAGCTTTTTTTTTCCCAAACAGAGCCTGTGACTCGGCAGTAACACAGCAGCAACACGGTAGCACAGCACTAACAGGGCTGGTAAAAAAACATACCGGTAAAAGTCACTGAGAGCCATCTTCATCTTCCTCCTGTGCACTGAGACGTGTTTACGTTAAACTTGCGTCTTCCTCTACACATATATTCCCCCTGTCTCACTCTTACCTTATCTGCTCGAGCGCCCCCTGGCGGCCGTTAGAAAAAATGCATAAATAAGCCGCATCATTGTATAAGCCGCAGGGCCGTGGCTTATAGTCCGGAAATTACTATACATATATATATATATATATATATATATATATCTGTTTCTGTATTGACTGCGCTTACCTGACCGTCCTTGGTGGAAAGTAATTTTTTTTTTTTTTTTTTTTTGATACTTTTTTCCATCTGTCAATTACTCAGGTTGTAACAAAAACCTGAAGTAAATTTCACGCCATTAGAAACATATTTATCAAGGAAAAACATCGACACCTTTGATACTAGGTTTTCTGCTGTGGCTTAAGTATAAAATACTCTCGCCACTTCAACTTGTACTATTTATGAGTTGAAGCATGAAAAACAGAGCAAACATGCAAGACATTTTTCCTGAAGAAAAGAAAAGAGAGAAATCGAAGATTGATGGAGCAGATAGATGGAGCCTTAATGGACAGAGGGCATCACTTTGAGTCAGGCGCCAGCAAGGTGGGGAAGCATCAAAGGCTCAATGTTCGATAGTTTGAACCTTAACGCAGCAGAGCTACAGCCACACTCACTGCTCACTTGCGTTTTTACTGCAGCAGCCAAGCTGGCTCCATGTATGTAAGTGTATGAGAATCCCTACAGTGCAGCAGCAGTGTGTGGACACGCTCCTAAACTCACCTCCAAATAGGACACTGGATTTTACATAACCGCCAAAATGACAGATAAACTCCTAATTATGTCTCAACACTGAATAAAAAAGCTACAAGTATTCACACATCGAGCTGCGGCATCATAAGCATGTTATAAGTAAAGCTTTGTGCCGCATTAGTTGTCAAACATTGATTTTTGTGGAAAGAGTTGCGACATGTAATATGTGGCCAGCGATATCTGCTGTTGGCTTGTTGATGGTGTTTCTGAAGTCCATTGGTAAACCAGAGGCACGCGTGGTGAATCTCAGCGGGTCTGCAGTGCGACAGAGCCGGCGGAGGCGGCCGGACGGTGGAACCAAGAGGTTTCTTCTTCTCCTCCCGGATTGGACCGGACATGAATCGAGCTTCTGAAGAGTTCTTCAATTGAGAATACAGAGAACAATCCCATCCTGAACTGCAAGGACATTTTATTGAGTTCTTTTATAGAGTTTTAGTTTGTAAAGACTTTTTTTTTTATTGTACAGTTTACCAAAATAAAAAAAAGTGCTATTTATTTATATTTTGCTCCTGCTGGGAGTAAGATTGTTTAACCAAACCTGTACAAGTCTCTGTTCTGACCCACTTGCTCCCCTTCGTTGACAAAGAACGTATTGGTGTGTTGCTAAATCCTACCTGGTTAGTGCTTACGCATTTTGCCGTTGCTGGTACCCCCAATAGCTTTTTGGACAATGATGCTGAACCTAATATGTTACCTATTAAGACATTTCAATAAAACCTGTCGAACTTTTGTATCTCAGAGACCAGATTTATAGTTGTATTTGCTTGTGTTCATACCCAATGGATTACTTGTAGGAATTCACCTGGACAAAATAAAAAAATTTTATTTAAAAAAAATTTATTTTTTACGTATTTGTTAAAACTATTCCTTACAGTATAGAATGAGTGATAATCTGGGAAAAATGGCTGCCATCTCCCATTGGTCCTACTGGGTTCTGCAGAAATGCCCCACTCCCAGCCAGAAACACATACACAAGCTTGATTGACAGCACTAAGACACTCCTCCTGGCTCTGAATGGTTGTATCTGACTGGATGTGGTGTATTTCTCCTTTCTCTCAAAGATCAATCAACACTCCAACGTCGCCATCAAAATAAACGGTGTAACATCAACTCAGTAGAGTAGAGTGTCTGTGGGTATCGGCTTTTCACTCAACCTCCTTCACCAACAAGTCAACGGAAACAAACCGGCTCGGCGGACCTTGTTTTTGTTCTCTCCATGTTAGCTGTCCGTCACTTTGATTGGCAGACAAGTGTCAGAGTGAGGGAATGTCACAGCAAGCCGGCAAGAGAGCAAAAGCCACAATGGCAATCTCAATATTTCATCTTGGCCCTTGAAGAAGGTCTCGGCACTCTCATGGTTTAAATTCTAATCGTGTTAGGCCACAGGGGCATGTCATTTAGGAAGCCAGCCTCCGATGTGCCGTCCTTTTGCTTTCCGCCCCGGCCCAAACAAATTATTAGAAGATTCCATTATTTCTCCATTATGCATATGCGTTTGCGTATGGCTGGCACTTACAGAATGGGGAGAAAGTGAATGGGTAAATAGGATTGGTTTAGCTCATCACAGTCCAATACGTCTGGTCCTGGACACAGCTGGGGTCCTCCGGGGTCTTCAAATTGGTCGTCATTAGGGCCATAATGTCACTGTTTTGCTTCTGCTAATGCCTCAATGCAGCTGATCGGTGTGTAAAAAGCCTTTTCTGGCTCATTGTTGGTGGCGTGTGAGACCCTCAGACCTGAAATTACTTTTCTTTTTTTTTTTTTACACTGTAAAAAAAAATAAAGAAGTCTGATCACATTCTGTAGCTTTGGGTGATTCACTGCGTACAACTACTTAATGAAATATTTCAGAGGTCTTTGTGAATATATATATAGAAAAGACATTCAGCATTTCAAAATTCATCCAATGGCACTTTTAACAACACTGTAACAATGTAGAAAAATGTAAGCAATGCTTTTTTTCATTTTAGATGTTACTTGTGTGGAATATTTGTTTTGTACTCATGCTGACAACATAGAGGACACGTAGACGAAGGCGCTCCGGTCGGGCAAAACCAAAATCAAACATTTTGGCGTCCATGCAAAACGAGGGGTGAATACAAAGGCATCCCAGGCTATTCAGGTTTTGATTTGCAAGGGAAAAAAAGTTAATCTCCTTACTGTTTTCCTTCCATTTCCAATTATGTTGGAATACACTGCGGTTGTGACATAACACAATGTGGAAAGGACAAGAGGTGTGACTGCTTTTGCAAGACTGCACTTTTGTTTACTGTCTGACATAGAGGAGTGTTCTGTGAACTCTCTGAGAGAGAGAGCTTATAGGGGTGCACCGATTTATCGGTGCCGATTTCCTTAATTTTGGGAGATCGATGATCGGCCGTTTTTTACACGTGAAGCCGATCTAATCCACCGATGTTATCAATCTCGGCAAAGGTCTAAAAATCAACCGCTGTGCTTTTCTTTACTCCTGTGAGAGAAGTTTGCCTCACAAACCGGCCGACCAGAACACGTCTGCACGTTTACAGTTAACAATAGTCACCCCAGTGTTGCCAATTCAGCAACTTTCTTGATATATTGAGCAACATTTCAGACAAAAAACTTATCGGCCATAATCGGAATCGGTAAATTAGGCTTTTTAAAAGATCTTTAATCTGCAATCGACCAGACAACCGCAATCAGTGTACCCCTAGTAGTTTAGTCTCTGCTTATGATCCCAGTTGCAAAATAATCTCAATGGCAGAAAGGATAAAAGCACAAACACACAGCGTTATTGGCGTCATCAGCTTAGCATAAAACGCACTGTACACGAGGTCTTTCTATTCACCATAAATGAGACCACAGGGAGTATTACAGATCATAAAAGATATAAAGTGAATTGCACTGCATGAGGCGATAATCCATATTTCTGCCCTGGACAGTGTGTGAGGGTTATTTTTGGCATTGTCAGCTGGCTGTTTTTTAATGCCCTGCATATTTACAATGTCATGCTTTTCTATTTTACAGCCTCGAACGGATTTCCTGTGGTCTCAGGGCAATAATCGCGGCCAGTTCATAACTCTGTGGGGATTATTGATGCACTTTCACATCCACATAACACATTCCCATTTGGTGCAGCGTGGCATTAGTCAATGTACCTTGCAGCATCGGGGATGAATATATTCCCGCGGTGTGTCGCTGCATGGGATATCACGCCGTATAAAGTGAGAGCCTCGGCGGTTTTATCTTTGCTATAGTTATTAATCTTTTCAGTGAGGCCCAGTCAAAATTATGATCATAAATTTGATAATGTAAGCACATTTTGTGGTTTTACCTGCACTAAAATTTCAGTATCAAGACGTTCCCTGGACAGGCAGTGCAGACGGTGGTCTGAGCTAATGTCACACCTCGTGGGCAGTAAAGTCCAAATAAAACTGATTGCCTCTCAGCTGCCAAAGTATTTATAGACCAACACAAAGCAGTCATATATCTGGAGCAAAGAGGGAAATTATACAGGATTTTACAAATTTTTACTTATTTATTTTTTTTTATAAGCAAAAATTGGAACATTGTAACATTTTTATTCACTACAGAAAAACATATCGGCCTCATTTAGTCTGCAGCCGTTCAACAAACAACATCATGAAAATTTATGCCTGTAGATGTGCAGTGTTGATAGAGACGTGCTCCAAAAACCTGTGCAATGAAAGGAGGATCAACAAAGTGTCAATTCGAGGTTCCTGAATGTTTTTGCCCTCGACACTTTTAAAACTAAGCGTGTCTGAAAACCAGGCAGAACTTTCTTTCCTTTTAACAATTATGAGATGAGTCAGTCAAACAGTTTTGCAACTAAACAGTGGTCATTTGATATAAGTATATTCAGTTAGGTGGTGAGTGGGCGGGTCCTTGATGCAGCCGCCAGAGGTTCGATTCCAGATTGCATGACCTTTGCTATACATGACACGGATCAGCAGGTATACTGGCTATTTCATAAATGTCCGATATTTTGATTTCAACATCAATATTGCCTGACATCAGTCACGTTTTAGCATATCGGTATTGGTTCCATGAGTAAAACTGGGCCGACGTTACAAACCGATGCTCATTTCCATATTGTTGCCATTTGTGTGTTTTGGATGGAGCTGCTCATGTGGCATTTGTTCAGTCAAGTTGTAGTGATGCAGCGCAAAATTATGGGATATTTAATGGAAGCAAAGAAGCAATGTAGGCAGTGTGGTCACTTTAAAACAGCACCGGAAGCGTAGGCAAATATATATACTATATATAATATCTCTAAATATCGGAAATTGGCCACAACAGCAGTGATACCAATATGTTAAAATGTGACTAATGTCAGCCAATATTGATGTTGAATCTGATATATTGGACATTTATAAATTACCCAGTATACCTGCTGATCCGTGTCATGTATAGCAAAGGTCATAAGATCTGAAATATTAATTAACATTGGATATTGACATCAGCCCAAATTTTCGCTTTGGTGCATCCCTAATACATATTTATATATGTGTGTGGCTAATTTTAAAGATTTAGTCAAATTTGTTATATTTGAAATAATTTGTTTGATCTTCTTATTAACTGCTGAGGGTAGATGGATGGATGGATGGATGGATGGATGGATGGATGGATGGATGGATGGATGGATGGATGGATGGATGGATAATCAAACTAAACATCTAAAATATTGTGATAGTTGTGTATTTTAATAATGCAACAAACACATACTCAAGAACCAAATACGTAAGTGTTTCTATTTGTACGTTTTTGTACACGACATATTAATGTCATTTAACAAAATTTAATTGGCAAACCTAATGGTTCCATAAAACAACAGTTCTCTCCAGCAAAGAGATTTTAAATATGCTGATTGGAAGTGGAGGCAGTTAAACAACATGGTGTGGTGCACACTTTCCCACTGCTCAGAAACAACCACAGAAACAGAAACGTCTACCTGAACTTTCAGCATCGCTCACGTCTCCTGACCGGGACAAGCCTTACGCACATTTAGCCCGGAGCTGCAGCGCTCCAAGTAGATTCACTCCCTGCAACAGCGCTGCCGCCACTTACTCCCTTCACTATCCAGTCTGCTCCGTCTGCACTTGTTATAAAGTGAAGACTCACGTCAGTAAATCAAGTCAGAGGGGATCATTTAGCCCTAATGGCTCGAATACAACTGGACCCCCTGTCTGACCGACAACAGGCCCCTCAGCGCTGCAGCAGAGTGCAGCAAAATGTCACCTCTGAAAATTAGCCATCAAGCGGGGGGCAATTTTCCCCCGAGCTAAATTGCTAAATAAGTAGCCGGGCCGTAATAGGTAGCAATCTGGGGGCTAATCTGATGAGATCATTTGGAAAATGTTGGACTGGGGTTTTGAGAGAGCCAGAGTGGAGCTTTGTATGCGAAAGTGTGTGCCTCCCCGAGTGAATTGTACGGAACCGGTTCCTTTTGACCATTACAAGTCAAAAGAGAGCCACCTGTGATGGATGTACATGTGCTGGCATTCGTTTTATTCGTCTGTTTGTGGGGAAGCGAGGGCGTACATTAACATGTTTCTGACGGTGCACCAAAGTGTGACAAAGCCCCGTGTCATCTGGTCTCCGGCTGCGACAGAAGAATAGTTTGTACTCAGCTGGAGAGTCACGGGACCGCCGGCATCCGGCGTAATGTGTCGGGGAAGGAGGGCGAGCTGATGACAGGGGTGCCGGGCGAATGTTATTGTCGCCGGGCACCAGATGCTGGCTGGCAGGGGCACAAAGGGAATCGACACGGAGCGCGTTGAACAATTGCTGTTATTGATGGCTGAGCCAACAGAGAAGGTCTTCGCCGTCAGGAAGCGCACAAAGCTGGATTCATGAATGTACATGCAGACGTAACGCCATGGCAACACAAGAGAAAATGTGCATGCTGTTCACTTGTTGAAAACACGCATCGCTCTGAGAGATATTGATGTTTGTGCGAGAAATCTCGTGTAATTACACAAGACAGGCTCAACATCAAAGTTGCAAAACACGACAAAAAAAAGCCTGGATGACGACTTTTCCTTTGTTTCAGTGCTACAGTTTCTTGTAACTGTACCTCCTCATTATCTCTTAACCCATTTTTTTTTTTTTTACAGACGGTCATAATTGTTATTAAATCTGTACAGAATGAGGTCAGTTGCTGGAACCACTCACCACTGTGTTTAGTAATTAATGTTTTACAGTGAATATCTCATTAGGACAGACAAAGGTTGATAATAGGAAGCAGAGTTGGTGAGAAAAGGGAGCAACGAAACCAGTCTGGTTTTATTTTGCTTTGAGATTCATGGGGATGTATGGCAGCGCTGACATGTCTGATAATAGTTGTATTTTTTTGTGTAACATGCTTTATACCAGCCCGCAACACATTACAGTGGGTCTTAACTCAGTATTAAGGGGCTTTAAAGCTATCTACTGTCTGAAAATTATCTTTGCCAAAAGCTTGGATAAAATTTGAAGCTTAATTTTTAATTCATCAAAATCTTATTTTTTTTCCTTTCTGTTTTTCATAGAACTGAAAGTCAGAAAATTATTTAGATAAAATGTCATGATATGCCTGCATGTTTCATACATCGGTTGTTTTTTATTTTTTTGTTGTTGTACTTTAGCTACAGTAAAACTCGCTTGTGTCAGACAGAATAACCTTAATACATTATGAACCTACGAATTAAAAATTGCTCTGCACTGTTTATTTTGTCTTTCTACAATAAAATATGGTTGCATATTATTTAGTCTAATAAAGCCTAATGCTAAACAGTATGTAAAATGGATAATACCTAAATAATCTTATTTTCTTAAATCTCAACTCATTAAAAAAAAAGAGCAAAAAGTCTGTCAGTGCGTCAGTGTTGGTGTGCGATACTGTATATTTTTGGTAAATACAGGACCAGTATTGCAGATACAGACACTTTGTAAGTTTGATCTAGATACAAACTTCTGACCATTAGATGTTTTTGTAGTTTTTCTTCAGATTTTTTTTTTCAAACCTAGAATTTTTAAACATGATTTGTGTGCATTTTTCCTCAATAAACAAAGCACAAGAAAAATTGGAAATCCAGAGCAAATCGAAAACAAAATGTTTTTTGAGGAAGATTTGAGAAAATGCAGTTCAAAAATAAAACAAAATTTCAAGAGGCAATCTGAAACTAGCAAATACTAGAATCAATCCGATACCGACTTGGTATCGATATCACTGACATTTTTAGATCAATTTGCTAAAAAAGTCAAGACACTGGAAAAAAAAAATCACCTACAATCTGTCCTGAAAACCAGGTAAAAATAACAACGTATTCTTCCATTAGGGTAAAATATCTTGTACCTGTATTTTCCCCTCTACCTATTACTGGAAAATGACTGTCGGTGTCACATTGTGCGAGCTGTGTCTCTCCTCCTGTGAATGAATAAAGGGGAAGGATTGTGGGTTTGAAAGAGTGCTTCTATTGGTGAAGCACCTTCTTTGATCTGACAGACCTGAGCCAGACCTCAGAGGCCTCATCTCCCTCGATAACAAGACAAAGAGGATAAACGTGTTGATAGTGGCAGACGGCGCAGGAATTCTGGGCAAATGTGTCAAATTAGTTCTCACGTCTCGGCTTCATTCCTCTCCACCTCGCTGTGATCTCTCCTTCCTCTCACTCTGCTGCACCTTACACCCACGTCATTTTACCACTCACTCCTCTCTCATACATCCCGCAATTCCTCCTGTGACCCCGTCTTCTGTGTCTTTCTCCACCCGTTTATCTGTACTGGTAAAAATGAAAGGGGATTAAAGCGTAGAAATCAAGCAACACCAAAAAAAAACGTGGTGATCTGATGACCAGATTTCTGAAATTATGTCAAGATATGTATTATTTACCATATCAGTCACATTTAGAGATCTGTATTTGTTTTTTGTTTTTCTTTCAAGACTCATGAGTTCAGAGATAAGACAATGCGTCAAAGACTCCCTGCAATGAAAATATGCTCCTGATCAAAATCTCAAGACTAGGAAGAAATCACAAGTATCATTTCTAGCATACTTCAAATCACAAGTATAAAAATTGCGCGGGAAGATAATAAGAAGGCTGTGAGAAGACAAAAAAAAAAAAAACTCAGAAGGCAAACAAATGCAGTGGACAAATTATGTCCAAATTATGTTTGGCGTTATGCATTTAAAGCCAAACAAACTGTCTATCGGCTGATGAAAAGTTGATCAGACGTTTAAAAATTGTGGATATGAATCTGACTTTCATGCTAGTTTCTGTGAAACTCAAAAAGGCAAAAAAATGCTTCCTGTCTTTGAACAAGGTAAGTTGGTTGAATTGCACAAGCAAGTCGGGCACAGTAAGTCATTCTGAAGTTACAGGATATTAAAGACAAGATCGTAAAAGATCCAAAGACAAAATACAATTCTTGATGTAAAATTAACCATCCCACATCTTAAGAGATGGGGTCATTTCAACCCCACCAGTTTTTCACTCTGTGCTCGGTCAGGCGGTGTTGCACTGATCTCACCTGGACTGTTTTCTTGTCTTGTTTAGGGAATTTATGTTTCAATGGGACAACCCTCCTGCTTCCCCGTTGTCCGACCATATCATTCTCAGGAAATGCTAACTGACTCTAGCCGTACACAGGTTGCAGTACTAGCATCCATATTTTTTTGGTGTGGTATTGGCACCAAAATTAAGACTATTGCACACCTAGTGGAGGCTACTTCCATGTCACATGAGGCTATATCCCTTTTGAATGCAACTACCTGTAACTAAGCAATCACCAAAGTGGCCGGTGCTGCCAAATAAGAAGGAGCGTACTCTTGCATTAGCTTTGGAGAGGCTAACGACTAGCAGCCTAGGGCTGATCGTCCACTGGATTCCTCTGTTAGCCATTAAGTATGAATAGGTTAGCGTTAGCATTGGCCATGCTGGCCACTAGCATGCCAAGGCTGGTCACTCACAACTGACTTTCTTGTTTCAAGGAAACTTCATCAATAAAACTGGCTTGCATACAATTCCTAAAATCTCCATAAATTAGATGATTTGACTTTTTTTGACGGTTTCCTGTAATCCAAAGTGACACCAAGCACAAACATACTGGATAATACCGAGCTAAAGTTGGCTTTGACAGATAATTAGTTGCTTCTATGCTTAATTATGTTGCATTAGCATATTTATAACATGGCTCTGCTTAAGATGAGGCCATCTTAAATTCTTACTCACTATCTCTGGACTCTGTTTTCTAACAAACCCATTTGGATTCTGTACCGTCAATGAAAGTCCTCACAATAAAGTTCAATAGTTGATGTAATTTCATTTAGAAAATGTATTTACCTTACTGTGACTTTACACTTTGCATTGTGGAAATTCAAGAACTATTTAGACATCCTCACGTATTAGAAACAAACGCCGATCCCAAAGTTTCTACGAATATTCAAAACAGAAGCACTGCATTGTTAAAATTAAGACACAACTTAAGACTCTTTCCAATGAATTTCTTTTCGTTAGAAGTGTAAGGTCTCCCAGTTTAAAACTTCCAGACACAAGCAGTTTCCAGTTTGATGACTGAGGTTCACTGCATGTAAACAGAAGCAGACAGTTTGCTGAAGGACACCAGAAAAGCTGAAGGGGGTATGAGGCTGAAATGAAATGATACCAGATGCTCTCTGCGTGCAAGTTTCTGTGTGATTTTGTTGTCAAAGTAAAACAAACACACACACACACACACACACACAAGAAAAGAGATGGTTCAGATATGCAGAAGCACATATGCAAGAAGTATGCTGATGTGCATGACCCAAGGACATTCTCCCGTGTTTTGTCCCAGGTTTCAGAGTTGGCTTCAGATGTTTTCTCCTCCAATTCAGCGCCCCACAATCCTCCTGCCCCCCCAAAGACCCAGGTACAGAGAATTGTCTTACAGCCTCTAGATAATATGGTATAAAACTTCTCAGTAATGCGCTCTGTGCTTCCAGCCAAACCTCTGAGCAAGGTTATAGTGCTTGCATGTACTGTATGCTTTACTTATGCATGAGCCACCCCTCTATCCAGGGGGATTCTGATTCTTTTCCCGTGATAAAAGTTGCATGGCCCTACCCACTCCAAAGGGAGTAAATGATTTAACGCAGAGACTCATGGTATGGTAAGGAAGCAGCTGATGTTAATTCAGCCTCTTTTTTGTTTTTTTTTAAATAGGATTCCAGGTAGGGAGCGGGGAGCTGCTGTTATAAACATGTGGAAGAAGTGCAACGTGAGCGGAAGAAGTGTTGGGTTACAACACTTTTAAATCTGAAGTGGCAAAAAATAATAAAAAAAACTGAACAGTGACATCATTCAATAATAGTAAAGTTAAGAAAAAACTTTTTTATGCAAGTATTATTTAAACTTGTGTAAATGTTTTCTTTTGTTCATATATATTTTTTAAACTTACTTTAACAGAACAGTGTGTCCTGTCCTGTGAGATGCACAGTGAGGATTTTGTCTTTATTCTGCTGACTTATCTCAGGACAAAGAATAAAATTTAGCTATTGTACTAATAACTAAACTGGCAAAATACCTAATTTAGCTACTAGTTAATGTAGCTAGTAGCTAATTTATTAACTGTAGCTAGGAGCAAAATAAGTTCCTAGCTAAATTAGCTAATAGCTAATTTATTAACTGTTTGCTATTAGCTAGGAACAAAATAAGTTCCTAGCTAAATTAGATATTATGCTAATTTTGCACAATTAGCTAATTTATTAACTGTTTGCTATTAGCTATTATAAGTTCCTAGCTAAATTAGCTAACTGAATTGTGGTAATATTAATGAACATGCACCATCCTAATCAATTAAATTATTCATCTGAAATAGGTTTTAAAATGAAAACTTCCACTTCATTACTATAGTAAATAAAACGACAAGGCACTTTTTAAAAATAAAACGTGATTATGGTTTTACAAGAAATGCGAGAACGATTGCACTTCTTGTAATCAATCTTACAAGTTGAGTCTTCCATAAGCGCATTTGTGCTTTATGGTTATTTCCTCCCTCCCCTCAGTGTGTGCTCATGTGTTTATGATCTAGCCCGTCCTGCCTTCCCTTAATCAAGAGTCTGGCTTAAGAAAGAAAAAAAAAAAGGAGGCCACATGTGCTACTGCAGCCCCTCTCCCCTGCTCCTCCGCCCTCCTCTCCCTCCGCATCAGAACGCATCAAAAACTCAAATCAACATTAAAATAGCTTTATGTGTAAGTAAGATTCAGTGAACTCCATTATTTTCCCCGCACTATTTGCTTGAATAATTTAGGGTAGATGGCTGAATTATGGATAAAGTGTACAGTTTGAAGAAGGGGGTTCATGTGCAGCCCGGGGCAATAGCCGAGCTTTAATGATGTCTGGAGTGGTGGACGGGCGGAGGGAGAAGTCGTTAGCTCCGCAGTCATTTTCGAAAGGATTAAAAACACACTTTTAAAGCAGCAGGACGGACGGACGGAGGGACGTGTGAAGCCAAAGGAACCAAGTGAAAGGGCGGGGTTCTTCTGGCGGGCTGTGTTAAAATTCTGCCAAACTTCTGGGGGGAAAATTTCGTCATTTTCTCCTTCGGTTCGTAAAAGCTGGAGAGCAAGTTCTCGATGGAGATGATCAAACGACGCGAACGTGAAGGACTTTAGAGTCGCTCCTTTTCCCTCCCGAAGGCTCTCGCCGTGTTTGTGCTTTCCTTCGGTTCAACATGGCCCCCCGTTTGAGCGTCTGGAGTCTTAAACTGGCACAGCGAGGATTTATACCATTAGCCGGTAGCAGTGACATCCAAAAACACACTTCCCCGCTCACGCGCACATAAACACCCCTCGACAGCCAGCAGGGAGCCTTCCTGTTCCCACTCACTCCGACCGGGAAGCCAAGCCCAGACTACGCTCCTAATTACCCACCTTCCTCTAATTATCCAATCATAAAGCCATTAGCAGCCTCACACCATATTAACATGGTACCGCCTACATGCCAATTTGTGCCGTGCCAAGACACGAGTGGAGGGGATTTTCAGTTCGTTACCGTAGACTGTGCTTTTCTTGGCCTCTCTTAAAACAAACATTAGATTTGCAAACAGATTTTAGCAGCAATTGGTTTCTTTCTTTTTTTTTTTCTCTCTCCCTCATTTAACAATAGAAATACGTCATTTGACTCATGAGTTTTTAGTCTAAAATCTCTCCTAAATGTGTATTTAGGTCATCCACTGGTTACTTTCTGCTGGGTTTTTTTTTTTCTTATTGGCATGTTTTTGCAAATTCTTGGTCATCTAGATCAGTTTAGCTGAACATGCGAGATTAAACTGAGAGGTTTTTATACAGGTTAGGATGTTACTTTTTTAATGACAGAATAATTTGTTCTTAGCCAAAATCTAAAACGAAAAAAAGCATTTAGGACTTTCAAAAGCTTGGCTCTTATGCTAATTTATGAACTGCATACAATTAAAACACTTCTGTATTTTAATTTTGTTATTTTGCGAATGGACACATAAAGCTGCCATGAATCAGTTTCTACTTCCCTTAATTACCTGTTACTTTCTACTATCTACTCGTAGTCCGCTGTAAGGAAATGTGGTTTTATGAGTATGAACTTTGTCTATCGCTGAAAACAAAAGCATAAATCTCTTGTGAGTGCTCGAAAAACATTTTTGTCTAGTTTCTAGACCAAATATGTTAGTATGCTTGAAATAAAAATAAAAAAACTTACAAGTAGCTTTTTCAGCAACATATAAGAGACCGTTTTAAGTAAATAATTCCTTAACATTGATGAAAAAGTTCTAGTTCACTCATAGCAAGACATTTTCCTAACGTCCTAACTTTAATACTATGTTACAAAGTAGCACTGTATCCCATTGCAGACTAATTTTTTTTTCTTTTTTAATGGCTAAAGTCACGTAAGTGAAACGTCTGACTATTTGCAAGAAAACGATCCCAACACGACTTTCATTTTCTCATGACAACCAGATAATTAGAGTCAGAGTTCCCACTTGAACCCAATAAAGAATGGCAACAAGGTCCTGCAGCCTCAAAGAGTTGGACGCTGCAATGCATGAATCACAGAACTACCAGTGGAAGCAATAAAAGCTGATCAGGCAACACATGAAGCGTTTAATTGCTGTTATGCCCGAAAAGGCTTTCATGCTGTCTATCAGAAACTGTTGTTTTTTTTCTTCTTTGGCATAAAATTTTGTGCTAAAAAGCAAATAAAACAGATTTTTATTTGTTTTCTCTGCTGGGAAATGTGTTTGTCCTTTCAAATAAGGAACAAATCTCTGTGCGGACTGAACCCGGCGTTGTAACGTTAACAAAGAATACAGAGATTAGCAGGAACAAATGTGTCTGCGCTTTAGGAACGTAAAGGACTAAACTGACCGGGAGTCACTCCAGACACCCACATAAAGCAAAGAATTACTTAATGCAGATTTTAAACAGCTTTATTTATATTTCACTGGATATTTAAGAAAAACTTGGCAGCAAAAATCAAAACTGTGTGGTTGTTTTTTTCCCCCCCCATAAAATAAACAAAAGCGTCCGTGCATTGACTGGATAATTATAGAAAGTATTTGATGATCCGTCACAGCAGGTAGCTTATTATAGCGAACAGAAAAACCAAAGCAAGATACTGTTGGCAACAAATGTCATGTAGGAATAAAGGAGAATTTCTTTGTAGCCGTTTTCCGTTAAAAAATAAAAAAAAAAAGATCAGCAGTGGACAATTTGAGATGCACAGTTGGCGCTTTCAGTAACCTGCAGACATGGAGCCCTTTCATAAAGTTTTAGACGTTAAAGTGAGATGACATGTCCAAATTCAGACTAAAATACCTCTCCAATGGCAAGACCAAACAAAACACAGACAGACAAATTCACAAAGCTATTTGCAAGTCCTAAATATATACAAGCTAGAGTTTGCACAACCACCAGCTTTTCAGAGTGCATGGAAATGGAGATCTGCTCCAAAAGTAGCTCCACTGAGCAAGTAACTCATGTCCTCCGACACATAATTAGGAATTATGCACAAATTCAGGAGATTGTTCACCAATATTTATCAAGAGTATATTTATGTAAATTGCAGCCTCAGAGAAAGACTAGAGCTTTTGTGTCAAGTGTATGAGATGGAAAAAATACCAGCTGCTGAAAGCTGGTGATTTCCTTTTAGGCAGGAAAAGAAAAATACCAGCTGTGTTTGCATTAACCATAAAACTACGCAAATTAGAAGTCAGGGAATTAATTTGGATGATGTCGAAGTGGATGTATTTCGCCAAACTGCTCATGAGATGTTCCTTCTGGCGAAAACGACAATAAAGACGACAGGAAGTGTTAGGAGGATGATGGTTCTTGATTGTTCGACATTAGCAGAACATAGACAAAGATTTGAACACATCTGTAACAGAAATGCGGCTATTCACAAACAGGCCAGGGGATGAAGCACAAGGCAAATAAATTATTTAATCAAAATGAATTATTTGAGATATGTTCAAAAAGTTTAGCTTTTTTATTGCCGAATACAAACCTTTAGATTGCCCTGTCTTCACAGAAAACGTCTGGTTTAGGGAGACATGAGGAGGCTCAGCGACCACACAGAGCAGGTGAAACAATAAAAATTTAACAAGGATGAGGCACGGGCAGAAACAAAGGAACGAAAATGAGCAAAATGTATATTTGTACATCTTTAGAAACATCAAGCAAGACAAACTTGTTTCCTGTTTTTGACTGGTCACCAAAAGGCTCTAAACTACGGTGGCCGACAGGTGCAAATGCGCAGCAAAAGAGAAAACATGCAAACAAAAAAGAAAACACCCCCGAATGAAATGCAGCAAACAAAAAAAGAGACGCAAACACCCCCGAATGAAATGCAGCAAACAAAAAAAGAGATGCAAACACCCCCGAATGAAATGCAGCAAACAAAAAAGAAAACACCCCCGAATGAAATGCAGCAAACAAAAAAGAAAA
>CAEGAG010150166.1:0-15927 GCA_903067065.1 Brachyrhaphis terrabensis
GTCACTTGGTATTGCTACATCCACCACAACGGCTTTCCTCTGTTGTTTATCCACCACGACAATGTCTGGTTGGTTCGCCCTTACCATTTTGTATATATATAAATTTGACGTCACCTTTTGACACCTTGAAGTCAGCCTCTGTGTCTTTATAAGAGTAAAGCAACGAAAGCCCAGAATTTCTTCACCTGACAAAAACAACAAGCTCTTCTTTCAACCTCAATAAATTCTATCATCTCAGACTGGAAGCAAGGAAAAGTGAATCCACTTGACTGAATGCTAACAACTGTAAAAATTCTACTTTAGGCCTAAACTAAAGGAAAAAAAAAAGCTAAGATAAGATAAGTGTGCAGGGATAGTTTTCATTCAGTCAGACGGTAAAGCAAGAGTATATTGATGCAGGCAAAATGGTGTCTGTGTGTGTTCTCTTTATAGAAGCTATAAATGACTTTATAGGTACAATAATCAGAGGTCTGGTGAAAAGCAGCAAACACTTGGCACTCATGACTCAACCATCCTGCTTTCTTCTTTTGCCAGCCAGCTGTAGTGAATCACCCCAAACATAACAAGTTCAACAACAGCTTTCATTCTGCGTCCACTCATCTTTGACACCTCACAACCAGGACTAACAGGGACTTGGATTCTGCTCTGAACGCCAGTCATACAGGCTGTGCTGTTAAAGGAGATTAATCGCTTCCAACATGTATTTTAATTGTTCACTTTCAACATCACCATGGCAACTTAAGGTGATCTCTGTGTGGTTTAATGCATCAGTCATTGGAACCTTGCCAACATGCACACCATGTTAATAGCATTTTGAGAACATGGTAAACTCATGGGCCTTTTGAGTTTTACTTCTTGTTCTATAGTTCCACAATCCAGTCCAAGAAGAAGCAGTAATAATGCCAGTTTTTGTAATCTTACCTGAAACAGAGCATTTTATTCAACTTGATTCCTACATGATGATGACTAGGAGTTATGGATTCTAATCGGGTTCTTTCAAAAGTGGTTTTCTTCTTGCCAAAGAATTATCTTCTTTCTGCATGAAAATTTAAGACAAAAGCCATGTTTTGGTAGGTTTGCAGGTGTGCCAAACATTTTCTGTTTTCAGGTGAGGGGTTTA
The DNA here is from genome assembly GCA_903067065.1 of Brachyrhaphis terrabensis. NCBI lineage: Eukaryota > Metazoa > Chordata > Actinopteri > Cyprinodontiformes > Poeciliidae > Brachyrhaphis > Brachyrhaphis terrabensis. The sequence goes on from CAEGAG010150166.1 coordinate 1,121, forward strand.
AAATTGCTGCCTTCTCTCAGAATGGGGCTTTAGGTAGTGTTGTGTCAGCTCATTTAAAGTCTTTAACTGTGTTTGTGTTGCAGCCCTCAATTAATTAACCTTTCGACCAAACCTTTTAGATATTCAAATTTAAATCATTGGAATTATTCTGCAATTTATCAGAGTGTCATCCGGGGTTCCATGTTTTGGAATAGTCTTATTGTATTTCCACTCAAAGGTGGTGTACCCCATTTCCCTGAAAATCAGGCATTTAAGCCCATGGGAGAGCTGACAGCCAAAGTGGAGACTGGCTCAACGTTTCCTCTGGCCACAGATCAATATTTTCACTGTAATTCCATCAAGTTTCATTAAAGCCTGAGCTTTGTGGGGACAGAGGGATGGGGAAACAGGACAGCTTTAAAGATTACTGAAGCCGTCCAAGGGAATTGATATTGTGTTAAAGCAACAATTTTATATCCCTGTGCTTAAAAGAAACATTTATGATGCTTTTAAAGTGTCAGCTTTCACTACTAGAAATTAGCATTGCGGAAATATTGGCAGAAGAATTAGCAAAAGTCAAACAAATTTACGAATAAAAAACTTAAGAACTATTTATTTATTCTTTAAAAACACATTAAAAATGTGAAAAAAAATAAAAAATTCCCAAAATTTGATAATAAGGATACTATTTAAATTTAGTTGGATGACTTTTAGCTCTATTTGAATTTTCTGCTCCCTCTGTATGTTCAGTTTCTCATTGGTAAACATTGTAAACAATCTCATACTGGTTTGGGATTTTATATGGAAACTCCACATTCCACTCAGACAAATCAGCCACTTTTGTGAAAAAGCTGGGGTTGTTGAATCAGGTCCTGTAGCATTTAAATTATAAAGACTAAAGACGCCTGCAAGGCAGTGAAAACACGCTGAGGTTTTATTGCCAACACACAGACCATAGTTGGAAATTATGATGGAGAACCAAGTAGCAAAACAAGAGATTGACACAGCAGAAGAAACAGAAGAACTTATCAGCACATAAATAGGTAGTGATTCATCTAGGATTACAGTAAAGCCTTTGTGATTAACCAAACCATACCCGAAGCACAGTCCTAATAAAGTTAATTTTATTTGTGTGATGCAATGCATACCCCAGGCATAGACTCTGTATGCTTGGAAACAGATTAAAGCAAAAATAAGTACAGACCCTAATGCAAGCAAGTTAGAACACAAAGTTTTTAAAGTTTTACCTGTGATGGTTAGCACAGCTACAGGGAAGGTCCTCGGTTCAAATCCTGTCAACTGATGGATGTTTCCCTTTTAGACCATAAAGTGTTTGTTTAACTGCAAACCTTATATTGTTACATTTGTGGCATTCATAGTTCCGTTTCATTAAAAAAACACTTGTTTTTTCCTGAGGGGCCACATCTTGCAACTTGATTGATAAATTACATACATACATGAAAAAGTTCAATAGATGTTTCTTTAAAGACAATGTACTTAAGTTTACCTTTAGGCAAACCATAAGTGCAAACAAGGGAAACATGGTGCTGCTGTTACTGCCTCATTAGGAAATGTATCTAATCATCTGTCATTACATCTCAGAGATCTTTTATGGCTTTTGTCAAGCATAAACTTTAAAAACTGCTATTCCTCTAAAAAGATGTCAAATATGTCAACTGAAAACTTCAGAAACTAAAGTGAAGCAGAAACACAATAGTACTAACTATATGAAAGATTAGAAGAGGTAACATTTTTTTTAATATTCTAAAGAAATAGAAGAAAGATGATACTCATATTAATTTATTTTATTTCCAGTCAATGTTTGAAAGTTATTGTTCTAAAAGTGAGATTTAACTTTGTTGTCTGAACCCACAGTTAACAGGTTCTTAAATCAGGCTGACATGTAGCATAACCATACTATTTAACTGAACCTGGCGGATATAAAATTGCAAAAACAAACAGTAGAACCTTAATGTAACAATAAGTTTTGAGAAATGTTTTATATATTATTTTTTATATATAATTTATTCAAGTATTTGATGACTACAGCAACTTCCATTTGTCTGTAGTAGGTACTTTTAATGTTTATATAACCAAGAATTATACCTTGGATACAACTCTGTCTGTTGGTTCCTTATTTTGTGCAAATTTGTGAGTCTTAAATGAAAGCTTTTGTGTACAGTATTGCTATATACAACCCAAAGAACGATTAGTACTTGGACGCTCACTCTCATCTCATGTAAATTGGATACCTGCAGAAGTGTAGGCTATTGTTAATGTCACAAATCATCTATAGATCTGTCATTGAGTTTTCTGTCTGTCATTATGGTTCTTTTATGTTTTCTCAAATCAGAAAAACACACACACACACACACACATTGATAACCCATAGCTTTTGTTGCTAAATCAAACATAAGAGATTGCCGTTGAGGACATGGAGCCACACTCTATATAATATTGATTTTAGCTTAGGAAAACTGCCGTCTGCAGACAGAACGATGAAAAGGAAGAAGGGTGACTGCAGATGGTGGATGGGGGTGGTGGAGGTGGGGTGTGTGGGGAGGCGGAGTCAAGACGAAGTTTTGTGGCTGACGTCAGGAATGAGGGAGTGCAGCTGAGGAGCAGTCCACATGGGAGACATTTTATGAAATGTGTTGATGTATTTCAATCCCATCGATGCAGCAATTTGTCATAATAAGTGCAGCGATGTGGGAGGCTGGCGTGGGGAAGGTCACTGTGGTGGGGAAACTGTCAGCTGTTACACACCAGACTGCAGTTTCCCAGTCAGGCTCTTGCTAGTCTTGCTCAGCTGCAGTAAATTAAGTAGTGATTGATTTTACATCAAAACACTATCTTTAGTCACTATTTGAACAAAAGCAACTGAACAGTGTTGATCATCCTACTGCACGGGCCTGAAATGCTTTGCTTTTCTTCAAAAATACAGACTTTAAGACCACTCTCGTTTTGACATTTTTAATTCACAAGAGATGTAGAGCAGCATGAAAAAATGTTCGCAAGGGTTGTGGATTCTCATCACTAATAAGCCAAATCTTTTGTATTCAATTGGAAATGATTTGGCTTTTTCATTGTTACTGTTTTACTTTTCGGTAGTTTATTAGTTTTCATTGTTCTATCAATTTTTTTTCATAGTTTACTTGGAGAGTTACCAGTTTCGTAAGGATTAAAGTGTTTATCTGGAGGGTTGAATTATTTGTGTTCATAAACTCTTGTGTTTTGGATGTGTGTAGAGCTCAGTGCAGAACTGAAATCAGTCATTTAATACCCAAGCCTTATTAGGCAGGTGTTCATTAGCAATAACTACGACTGAAAACTGTTTGACTTTTATTTCCTGATAATAGTGTAGTGCAGGAACTTGGTAATTTTTGATCCAATTAACTAAATGTAATGCTTTTGACACTTCTAAAAGCAAAACTAAACTGAAATGATTGAATCTTACATTTGACAGCATCATTGAACAGTTAGGGTAAGCCACTGCATGGTGGATTTGACTGACTGTATGTCATCATCCTTTAAATCAGGTTTAAACTAGTTTTAATGTCTCTGCACAACTCCCTGGTGTCATACTACATTTCTTTCAGACAGCTTATAAATGCCTATGGTGATAATAAGCGACAGCCATTCCTTGTTTCTTTTTCATGCCCTCGCATCACTTGACCTCCTTTTCATTCAAGAACGCTTTGATGTCCTTGATAACTTTGGGTTTTAAGAAAAACTGCAGGTGGTTTTGGCAAAAACAGATTAATCTATATAAAAATTGATGCATTCAGAACAAACCTCTGTCAGGCCACATTTATCATTGCCAAGTGGCATTAGCAAGCGACCTTAGTCTAGACTTTGAAATGACCCTCTTTTCAATAAAACAGCAATATTTCTGAGATTTTTCAATCTTGAGTGAGGCAGATGGATGCATAAACACTAGTTTGAACCTGGCTTAAAGGTGCACCATGTGTGATTTACCTAATCAAAGTCAGGCAAGACAACAGAACTCCCTGCCTCTAAAAAATAAGTGTAACACAGGTAAAGCAAAAACAAAGCTTATCTTAGCATTCTACAATTTTCTATCTATTTCTCTGTGAAAGACAAATCTCTTCTCACCACAAAATGTGTTTAATTCACTGGGCTGCTGCTTTATTCATTTTACGGTCCACTAGACTCAGTTTGCTGTTGATCACAGAAGAAAGATAAAACTAAACACATGAGTGCAGTGGTGAGCTTCAGCAGGATCAACTGCGGTAATCATCAGTGATGAAACAATTCAAAAGGTCAACTTTTCACTCAGTTACTTTGCTTAATTCATACAGCATTTTTATCTCTTTTATGCTGATTATTGAGAATGTTTTGTGGCTGCTACATTATAATAAAATAAACAAATAGAAGCTGGTTAATATTGTTATCAGAATAACATCTGCTAGAATAATAGTAGAAATTATAGCTACTTGCTTAGTGAACATACAGCAATAAAAAATGAAATCTGATGCAAATTGCTCATGATATTCATCCATATCTTACCGATTCCTCTTTGCCACGCATATTTTTATATGTAATGCAAAAGCTAAATGCTAAAGTTGATATACATATATAAATAATCTATTTGAGTGTTGGTTGTTTAGACAAACTCTACCTTTATGTACTTGAATAAAATAAATCCCTCAACAACCTTTAAACTTACTTCTAAGACACTTCAACATAAAACAGAAGTTTAATTGTTCATCAAAGCAGTTTGGTCTACATTACTTTCAGCAACGCCGTCATTCAAACTCTTCCGACACATTCATGTCTTGCTTTATGACTCCTTTTTAATGTAGCAAGTGTCTTGTCTTTGCTAAGTTTAGCTTGGCCTTGAGGTTTATTTCCATAATGTGGCTATTACCGTTTTAGATGAGTCAGAATGCAGTCTGTGTCCTAACTCACATTGAACTGAATGGTGCATTAAACAAGGTGTGAAAGTAAAGATTCAAGATCCTGAACAATGAAAACAAAGGTCAATGTTTCCTTTTTTAATTAAGAGTTCAAATTTGTAGCTAGATTTGGAAAACTCTTCAATGAACATTAGTGGTAGCTTCAAATATTGTAGTTCAGAAGTTGTGAATTTTTCAGAATACCATCATATAAATACTTTTCCTCTTATTGACAGCCTCATTATTGGCATAAACACTGTAGAAGTCTGCCCACATATCATACATGTTACCATTTTTCAACTGGTTCACCAGTCCCACCCCCTCTCACCATGGCTACCACGGTTTCTTTGCAGCATTTGCATTGTTGCAGAACAGCCTTACTTCATTACCTTCCATCATCCCAGACAGCACTGAACCCCCAGGTGAAGAACGTGGTGACAATGTGTGAAAATATTTCTCTTTTAGTGGGGAACAATTAACCCAAGCAACGCCTTTAGCATGTGGTTTGTATTTTTGCAATATTTAACATGCAGAATGGATGTAATATCCCTCTTGTTGTGCCTGATTTGCTTTGCTGTGTCGCTTTTTGGCAGGTTTGGTTGGAATTAATGGTCTCTAATGTCTTACAGATGTGTCTTGATTAAAACTACAGCTCTAATATTCCGCATATGCACATGTGCATATGTACAGTATGCTTAGCAGCTGATGAATGTTGGAGCCATTAAAGAGAAACTGAACACAGATTAAAAAGGCAATAAACAAAGAGGGAGAAGAAAGAAAGACAGAAAGCATGAAGGAAGGAGTAAATGTGGAGGCAGGTTGTGTCGGGAAACCATTTCATTGTGAATGGCTCACACAAACTCACTCATAAGCTGCTGGTTATTTTCTTTTTTCAGCTCATTTTGCTGAGAAAACATTTATCCATGAATGTACAACTGTTGTTCCCCTTCTCACTGAAACTGTGCTGCAAAATAAAGAATTCAGTCTGCTCCTATTTTCTGCCCTCACTTTGTGATTCTTGGAAGTTTCTTCTGTTTTACTTAAAATGCTTAAATGAAATTTGAGCAAAGGAGGCAAAAGAAGGAACAAAGTGCAAGTCTTTTCTGACTGTTGAGGTTTCAGTGCGCCCAACTAGTGATTGGAGCTCAGATAAACATATGTGCAGCAGTTTGTCTGAATGTTATGTCTGATCTTTAACCTTTATTTGGCCTCTTGTCTTCAATAAAGAAAATCTAAATAATGGGATCAATATTTTTAACAAACTGAGCATCCTTCAAAGGAAAGAGCCAAACAGCTGTGGAGATTTGTTTTTGGTTCACTGATAATCAATACATCACTGACATCAGGGAACTTGGCAGGCGTTTTATGAGCAGATTTTCTTTTAGAGCCAAGAAGTATGTTAATATTTTTTAATGTTGCATTTGAAGCACTTTGGAATGTATTTATTTATTGAGCCAAAAACGTGTGTTGATATTGTATAAATGCATTTAATCTGTGCCATTACACATGACTATCCAATAAAACACTAATGCAACATTTGATTTAATGGAGGTAATTAATTATGTATATTTTCGTAGTGTTTGTTGTCCACAGCCTTTCTTCCTACATGGTTCTTAAAGTTCAAAGTGTACAAAACCTAAAGGTTTTTTATCTTTTATTGTTTGTTGTGTTGTAATACATCACCACTGTAGCACAGACTGAAACCGCCTCAAAAGAAACAATATGTTTTATCTTCTTTCAAGTTAAATGTTTCAAATGGCTAATTTTCTTTAAAATAATTGGGAACAACAAAGAACCATAAAACTGCTCATATAACAGTGAATTAAATTAAACGTATTAAATTATTTTAGTACAGTATGTTTACCAGCTGATGAAATTTGGAGCCAATATTCATCAGCTGTTGATGATGAGTGAATTTTTTTTTTCCATTTTTATTTAATCTTTATTTATATGGGTTGTCTCACTGAGATCAAATATCTCATTTACCACTTACATATAAACTGTTACGGTCCGACCAGTAAGGCACAAGAACAAAGGTATATATAAAAAGATATCTTCTATTTATTTTCAAAAAAGTCTTAACAGAAGGCTTTCAACAACAAAACTCAAAAATATAGCAAAAATGGGCCCAAAAGAAATCAACTAAGACATAACTCAGCATAACAAACCAAAAACTGACTAGCCTACACAAACGAAGAGGGGTGGAGAGAAGACAAAGACAAACAATGAATAAACATAAATAACTAATTCAAATCAAAACATTTTGACTTTAACACAACTATAAAAACAAAACAACCTAACACCATAAATGTTCTAGCAGTTATACTATTAGTAGAGAGAGAGAGAGGAAGAATCTTCATCATCAAGTCCCCTGCTTCCAGCAACCTGATGGTTTGTTCCACTTCCTGGTTTGCCTTACAACCAATCATCTTCCCCCAGCCAGTCCTTCAAACTCAGCAAAACAAAATGATTAATAATCTAAATAAACATAAGGTGTTTACTAAATGTGTGCACCCAAATTAGCAAACAACCTAATGCAATAACCACCACCAAAGAAAAAGTTAAATTATAAATATATTGTGTGAAAACATTTAAATAAATACTAAGACTGGGGAAAAGATGGAGGAACCTCCACATAAACAAACACAAAAACTCGGCTTTTCTCATATATATTTACACATATATTTCACCTCGTGGGCCGTGGCAGTGACTTCAAGGCTTCCATTAACATTGAGATAAAGAAAATCATCTTCCACTCTGCTCTTTGATGTTCTGGTGAAGGCATAAATCACCATAAGAAACCATTGAAATCTGTGTAACTTCAGAACTCAAACTAACTTTTCCCTGTTCTTTCCTGTCAGCTTTTGAGGACATGCAGATAGCTGGTGATGAATAGTGATGAGCATATGGAACAAATGTGTATGTGAGTGCATCTATATGGTTGCTAATGCGAGACCAGGAGCTCTCTTTAGTCTCTGTCTCTCAGTTTGACACGGCCAGTAACCCTCTGGGAAGGGGCATCCCAATTCAGTCAACACCTACTCAGGGAAGCTCTACCAAAAACTCTGACCCTCATAAGAAGAAACATATGAAAAGAGCATTTGAAGAAATTTATCAATAATGACCAAAAAAAGAAGCTCCAACTGTTGGGTGGAAATATTATTTATATTCTCATTTCTACTGCAATCAAACAGTTTAGAAGTGTTTTTTTTCTTTCTCATGGCACAGTGTCAGTGCAGCACTCCAATAATGCACAAAGCCAGGGAGACATTTTTAGTCATAAACATTTGCTTTAATATAACGATATACAGTCTTGTCTGTGGGTTGATGAACAGTGGAGCTTTAATTCACCTAATAGCTTTCCAGCTTTGGAAAAGGGAAAAGGCTTATTTTATGAAACCCATCAATCTATCTCGTGTGGAAATGAAATTTAATGGAGAAGCATCCACTAGAATATCTTAAAAGAGCTTCATACACCCACACCAACATCGAACCAATATTAAACAGTCAAAGTATTCATATGTCATAAATGTTTTCCCATTCTGTTTTTATTGGGTTTTGGTGTGATGAATGGACACAAAGTTATGAACGACTGGGAAGAAAAATGATACATGGTTTTAAAAATGTCTTACAAATGAAAATCTGAAAAGTGTGGCATGTATTTGTAATCAACCTTCTTGAGTGAACACTTTGAAAAAAATAGAAAATAAATAAAATTTGGGGCAATTACACCAAATACTGTTCACCGCTGGAAAGCTGCAGTTGTAAGACAATGAAAGTTTTCATATTAAACTGAATATGCCTGCATTATTTTGTAATAAGGTTGAATTGTAATGGATTTCAATGTCCATATAACTGGACTGAATTGACTATATAATTTTCAAAATATTTTGGAAAAATCTGTTTGGATAGTTTGGAATTAAAAATCTTTTCAGGTAGGGTGAATTAGAATTAGTGAATTAGTTGTGGTTAGAGATTAAAATCTGAACCCATTTAAATTCAGCAGGAATACGTAGAGATAATCTGTGAAGAGCATTAATAAACTCTGAATTAAATTCAAGACTTTACTTTAACTTTGACACACTGCATAAAACAAGACATTATGAGAATTGTAATTTGAAAAAAGGTTGGTATTATACTGGAAAATTGCTTTTTTTTAATAAAAAAAATATCATTACAGTCTAAACTTTATGACTTGAAGAATGCCACCATTTTCACAGCTCCCAAGAAAGAAAAAGGCTAGAAAACTTTACTTGTGCAGCAGTTAAAGGTTGGTTTCATTTTAATAGATGTTTTATGGGGTTTTTTATATAATTTGCTTTCATTAAATGTGGGGGGAAAAAACACGCCACAAGTCTAGATATATTTTTTTACACTGTGGCATAAAGTTTTGAAAAATCTTTTTCTTGATGGAATGAAAATAATTTAAACTTCAAATCTGCTTGACATAATTGTGGCTTTATCTGTATATGTTACATTTCTTACTAAATTATGTAACACAACCTTAGGCCAAAATAAAGAGATTAGTCCTCCTGATATTATCAGAAAAACAACAAAACATGAATTATGTTTATTATTTGCTACAGAATTAATTAGATCCACAGAGCCTGGGACACAGGCAAAAATACATTGATAATTTTTCTTGGTAGCCTATCAATAACCACAAACTCAAATGACTATGGGGAATTGCTGCAGAAGAATATTTGTCTAACTTGCTGAAAACATGAAACATATCTGATGATGTCATCCAAAACCTTGAGGAAGACAAGGTAAATTATATTTCCTGTCTAATTTCACATTATTTTCTCCTGTGCATGAGAAACCAACCTGTTTTATAACCCATGTCCCTTTAGGGGATCTGTGCTATTAAGTATAAACTTATCAAAGATAAAATATAAAAAATTATATATTATTTATTCAAATCTAACTGGAAGACAGGTTTCTCTGTGTGAGCAGACATTTCATCATCTTTCCAGCTTTACATGCAGGACTAGTTTTACTGGATTAAGCTCAAAGCTCCGATATCATTGGTATCCAGTACTGAGAAGCTTTTTGTATCAATAGCTCTCCTGTTACATAATCACAGTAAAGGCTTTCCAACTAAGAGCCTCTTTGTTTTGCAATGTAAGCGCTTTTGATTATAAGTGAATCCATTAAGCCCCAATACAGACACATTGATCAACAACCTAAATCAAGTGCCTCAATTAAACGGTTTAGTGTTTCTCAGCAGGCCCATCGTTCCTGTAAAAAGGACAGCTGTGCCTTTGTTTATCTGGATTAATGGATTTCTATATGTGCTTATACTGTCACAATTTTTCATCATCTTTTTGTGTTTTGCAGGACATTAATGGTTCATACACATGCTCATTTTCTCGTTAGTTACATTTCAATTGAGAGGACACAAGAGCTAGATACAATACATATCTTATATGTATTTCTATATAGGCTTAACCCAGATGTATTGCTCCCTGATCTTTAAAACTTAAAACATTTATAGCAAGCTCACAGTGTCTCTCTGTGAGCTGCCATTTGTGTTTTGTTGCTTCTATTTTGAATGCTTTATACTTCAACTACATTTTTTTTTACCAAGTTCTCTGTGTTTCAAATAAAGAGCTGAACAATCCTGAAAAGGAAAAAAATAAATTCCTGCAAAAGAAATAAAAGTTTCTAACAATGTTTCTCTATGGTGCCGAGTGAAGAAGAATGATTCATCACCTTTCAACTCTTTGTTACGACTGTGAACATGCATTGGTGCCACAGGTCTGACAGCTTGCTTGATGGACTAAACAGTATAAAGTTTATTGTTCTCTGTTTGCAGGCCTTTAATACCTTCAATTGGCAAGTGATGCCTTCGGTATTACTGCTTAGCATCATTACCATAAACAATATTGTTATGACCCATCTAGGAGTGGCCAGATCATAACATGAAGGATCCATCCTCTTCAGATCCCAAGCAGCCAACACACACGAAGTTGAACATTTTATGTTATTTTAAAAAGATGTATTTTTGATTAAGATGTTACAAGTAGAGCATGTCTTTAGAGTGAGCTATAATGCCAAAAAGCAAACAAAAGGAAACCATCTGAATATTAACCAACTTACCTAATTGAAAGTAAATAAACCAAATGACAAAATCTTACCTCCCTAATTAAGAAAAACATGAGAAAACTAAGCAAACATAAGCAGCAACTCACTCCTACAAACTCCAAAACTTTACATGATGTTGACAGACAAACAGTGTGGCCGGTTGAGATGAGCTGAGGATGGATGGCAGGAAGTCCATGTCTGCAGCTTTTATATCCGTCACCTCCGGGAGGAAGCCAATCGGACGTCTCCGTCGTCTTCTAGGAACCAATCAGAGACAGGCACTTGCACACTCATATTTGCATAATTAAAAACACAATTTAAACTGGATGAGTTTTTCCTATCTCAATTACCTTTTTACAATGTTATATCAGCTAGAAAAATGGAACTAAAAAGGACTTCTGCCATGATTTTCGGTGAAGAGGTGGTGAGGAAGACGCTGTGGAACCAGGTTGGAATGAAGAAAAATTATGATTTAATGTTAATCCAGGAGCACAAAGTCCAAAATCCAGGCAGCACAGATGAATGGAAGGCAATGCTCACAACTGGTACAAATGAATAACTGACAGCAGACTAGACTAGGCAGCTTGACAAGACAGACTTGACAAGGACCAGACCAGGAACACAGGTGGGATTAAATACACAAAGGGTAATCAGGAAAATGTGACACAGCTGGGAACAATCAAGGGGTAAACAGGACAACAGGGAGACTAAATTTACTGAAATTAACACAGAGAAAAACCCAAATCCTCACAACTTCATTGTAAATCACAAACTATGCTCCACACAAATCCAGACTTAAAATGTGCCCTGCTGTTTAATTTCTTTGATGGATGAGAGCACAACTCAACTGTCTTATGTCATTTCACATGCAGATTAAATGTGGTCGATTTTAGCCATTCAGTAATGCAGTACAAACAATATCATGTTATTGCTTCAACATATGCATAACCAAAAAAAAAAGCATGCAACTTCTCCTTTTGTTTCTTTCCGTGACTGTTTATATTTCAAGGTACGGTTGTCAAACATGTCCAGAAATGCGTCTGCGCAGTTTTCTACAGAAACCCCAAAGTAAAATAATCAGTCAGTAGAACAATTTACTCCTATGTTATGTACCTAGGTCCTAAATGTGTTTGTGTAAGTAATTTTAAAAATCCTGTACTTTCTCACCAGCTTCTACCAGGGGTTGGCGTACACATTTAACCACCATTGTTTCTTTTGGCACCAAATTTTCCCTTATGCTCACATTCGCAACTGGATTTATTAATATAAATAAACTATTCATAGTGGGAACCACTTCAAATTATCCTGTTTCATTCGAACATGTGGCTATTGTTTTTCTGCAGATTTTCTCCAAGGACTTCAGCCCTGCTATCACGGTATTTGTCTCCTCAGGACAAAAAGAGAAGTGTCAACATGGTGGACTTCAGTACATTCAGTCTTTTTGACACTAGCTTGTGTTAAAAAAGCACACACCTTGTACAAAATACATATGTAGAATTGATTGTTGGATTCTGCTGTGAAATCCTGGTGATAGGCCTTCCTATTTGGACTTTTCTTTATACAGGATAGCTGTAGCTGCCAACCACATAACTATATTTTGCCAATATTTAACTTTTCCAGTCACATAAAACTGTCATGTATTCGCTTGTTTTTAGACACAATTCCAGACCTAAAATCTAACCATAACCAATGGTTTATTTTTTATTGGTGGCTGGCAGCACAACTCTAGTAATATAGAAAATTTATATGTAGCGGTTGCAGTCTCTAATACAGATGATCTAATTTCTTTAATATTTTGAACTTGAAGACATTATTACTGAACATGTTTGTTTGTTTTTCTTACATTCTACATTTGTTTGTAGTTTTTTTACATCTCCCAATACAATTGAAAGAATGCAACAGTACATGCCTTCAAACAGACAGCCTTTCTTTGTGTGACATAATTTTTAGCAAGCACATACTGCTTTATTTAATTTAAAGTTATTTCATTCACATACATTTTTATTTTTTTTTAAATGTAGCATGTTCAGTGATACAAGAAGAAGAAAGTACAGAGAACACAGAACTCCGACTTAATTAATTGAATTACAGTCTGCTGTTTAGAAACTTTCCATTTCCTCAGTCAGCCGCAGACAGGATGGAGAAAGAAAACATTGATTGGATGAAAGGTTTGTGTTAATATTAAGTCAAAAGCATTTAATCTGAATACAATAGCAGATAGAGTTAGTTTATTTCCCATGCTGTCACAGTCCTTAAATTGTACCTCACCAGGATTATTGCAGAAGACCCTCATAATTAAGGATTATATCTTTCTCAGCTCAGGCAATGACATCTTGAAAGCAAATGTTAAGAAATATCTTGAACCAAATACAGTAATTGTGTGAAGTTGACAACAACAGCTTTAAAAATACCTGATTCAGGTTTTACACAGAACATAAAATAACATAAAAGCCAATTTTATAATGGTATTGTAGTGTACTAATTGAGAAAAGAGAGAAAAAAATCAATCTTTCCTACCAAGCAGTATGACATCAGGACAAACTGACTGCTCCAGCATCCCTCTGATGAACTGATACTTGGAAAAGAAAGACAGTCCAAAGGGGGAAGAATTGGCCTCAAACCACCAAATAGCTGCTCGCTGGGTTTTCTGATATTTACAGCAGTACAAAACTTTTACTCATTCTGTGTTCTTTTGCTTGACAGGTTGGCTACTGCCGGGGAAGTGACCTGAGAGTCAAGGATGTGGGCAAGAATTTACAGTGGGTAACAGGAACGCTTACTGGACTTGTGGGACAGCTAAATATACTGAAGCAAAATGGGAAAACATCTGTGTGAAACAAAACAAAGCACCATGTTTTCAGTAGTGACAGTTCTCACTAAATATTTAGTACAAAACTCCTCTAAAAAAATGACTATAAATATGTGTGAAATAAAATGGCTAACCATAGTGATCTTCTGCGTTGCACAATCAAAAACAATGTCGACTCACTGAAGGAAGAAAAATGTCAGAATCTGAGTTGGAGGCGCTCCAAAATGAGGCTGAGTTAAATGTACAATCTGGACATTGTTATAGTTTATGTGCAGAATCAGACTCTTGTCCATTAATGAAACATAACACTTAAATGGAATAATAGAAAATATTATTGGAAATAGGATTTTGCTGGAGCACTTCAAACGTTACTCATGTTTTACTGACATAACTAATGTCAGTAAAACATGTCAGTTGTACCCTTGTAAGCACATGGGCACAACAAGGTTTGGTAGAAAAACTGGAAACTGTTCGACCAGCAAAAAACAGAAAGCCACTCATTTAAACCACTGACAAATAAATTAATTTACTCACCAAGAAGCCATCCATCCCATGTTGCACCAGCTATTGTCTGTTTCCAGTCATGCTAGTTTAACGTTCTTCTTCTGTTTCTGTCCATGAAAAAAATAACTCATTTAGTTTGCTTTACCTCTCACATCTCCTTTGACAATATTTATAACAAAATGTTTGTGTGCTCTAAGAAACACTTCCATTTTTCTCCCCAAAAGAACATGATCAGAGATTTTAGACAAAATCTTTGTAACTCATTTAAATGACAGATAATTTTGAGGAAAATCTTGGAATTTATAAATGACCTAAATCTAGCAGGATTCATGCTTTCTTCCAAAAGGTGCACTAGTGGAGTTAAAAATATTTTGAATCTTTCTGTCTAGACTTAACTTCACAGCAGGAAAAAATATAATGGAGAGGGGTTGGATCAGGGCAAGAAAGAAAGTGAAGCACTGATGAGTTAGTTTGAAATAAATATTTTTAAGCAATCATTTTAAAATTAG
>CAEGAG010150176.1:0-14190 GCA_903067065.1 Brachyrhaphis terrabensis
TCATCCCCTAATACACATTATTTATATGTGCTCATATCTCCTCAGGAATTGTGCAATGTTTAGACTTTGCTTAATTTCAAAGTTCAAAGTGAACTTTCGATCATACAGGAACCCAGTAATTTGATCACGTAATTTTTTTACAGAAATTACGTGGCTGGACTTTAACCATATCCAGTCTTTGCAGTCAGTAATAGCACGAGTTGTAGAATATCACCTCATCGATACCATGATTTTAATGTGCTGTGACTGTCCAAAGTGCAGCCTGAGAAAATACCTGCTCTGATCTGAGCAGCAGCACTGTGACCCAAAGTGCTACGGGGCAGCAAAAACAAAGTTCATGATGTTTCTGTGTGTGTTACAGGTGTCTTCTGGACTCATTATGACTCCTTAACTGCCTCTTCAGTGAGACAAAACTGAGTAATGATTGGTTAGGGAGCAACACAACAGACTGCCTGAGGCAGCAACAAAATATTAACGACATAAAACACGCAGTCAGAGGACCAAAGGCATAAAAGAAGCCGCATCAACAAAAAATAAAAAGACTGCAGAAGAAATTAAATGTTCATAAAGGTAACAAGCCCCACCTCCACTTCAAACAAATCAAAGAGGAGGTTCTATTTGCCAGAATGTACGACTAGAGTTTCATTTTTTTTCTCAAGAATGATTCAGTTCTTTATTTAGTGAGTAAAAATCCAAAGGAATCCATATGCCCACCAGATAAAGAGATTCAGTTGGCGTGGCATATAATGGACAACAAAAATATGTGTTCTATGGAAACCTATTTAGTTCAGATCAGTTTTTTATAGCACCAAGTTGCAAATAACAAGACAAACATGTAAATTCAGAAGTATTTAATCTTTTCAGTCTAATGCTGTTAGAGTGTCAGCCGGCTGGTTTTTAACATCTGTTTTTCTGAACGCTTTTATTTATATTTTAAATAGTTTGGTTTTTTATGCACATCTCTTGAATTGGAGTATGCTAATTATGATAACTGTACAGACTTTTTATGTTATAATATTGCACAGTATTTTGTACAATGTATATATATGACATAATCCACAGGAAATAACCTGTTTAAAATGATTCCACTAGCTGCCAGCTCTGACACAAAACACTGGGTCCTTTTTGCTTCCCTGACAGTCCAAGACATCAGCGTACAACATGAAGTGTTTGTCCCTGAAAGTGGAAGAGAATGAACAATAAGGACTGCTAGTGAACTCTCCATTTCTCTAATAAATAAAAAGGTCCTGGTGCTCTGTAATTACATCTGCTACAGAAATTAATGGTTGAAGAAATACACATTTACTGACATTACACTCAAGCTAAAGGACCATGAAGTCTGACAGCCTGTTCTAACAATAGATAAGTAAAGGTTTATACACTACATTTATTAATAATACACTTGTCTGAGACAAAGAGCAACTGTCTGATCAAAAGACTGATAATGATCAAAAATACAAAAATTATATGAATTTCAATGTTCAGTTATATCTTTTTTATTTTTTCTCTTGGATTTTATAGCCCTATAGTCTAATCTTCTTAAATGTAGAAGATTTATTGTACTTTGAGTTTTTTTCCATATCTCGTGTGTGTGCGTGTGGGGGGGGGTGCGCGTGCGGGTGTGGGGGTGGGGGTGTGTGAGTGGACGGGTGCGGGCGGGTGCGGGCGGGTGCGTGGGGTTGTGCGCGCGTGTGCGTGGTTGTGCGTGAGCATGTGTGTGATTGCATGCATGTGTGTGTGCGTGCTTTAAGAAGTTTTTGCCCTTTAACTTTTTCTGTTCTATATATTTTCACAAGACCTAATGTTTGATGAGAATATTCAATAAAAATAATGACCAAGGTAAACAAACAAAATAAAACTAGTTGGTACATGAACAAAGTAATTGGGCTGACCACAATAAACCCTAATAACACACTTCAGTTTTCTTTCATCACTTCAAATTAAGATTTTATTTGCCTTTCAGCTTGCTGTAGGTACACCTAAATTTCTTCAGTGTAATGAGTGGGAGATTTCTGTTCTATTTCTTCTATTGTATTCTATAATATTATTTGAGGAAATTTGTCCAGCTTAGNCAGCTTAGTTCTGTTTGCTGAGGCCTACTGCTAGGATCCCTGCTGTGGAGCTCCGTCCACAGAAGGTCCAACCATCGAGAGCTCAGCTCTGAATGAACACATGACACTGGCATATGTAACTCAGTGGGCCTAATACAGGAAATGAGCTCTGGTGGGTTCATTTAGGAAAAAAGAAAAAAAGCCAAGCAGTTAAGGAAGGGAGCCGAAAAAAGGAAAGTGGCAAAGGACTGTTTTTGGACAGTAACAGCATGAAGGAATTCATTAATTCATCTTATGAACAAATGAATTGCCTGTTTTGTTCACCACAGGCACAACCTATTTGGTCGGCTTCCCAGTTCTTTGGTGTGAGCGCAGCCTCATTAAAAAGCCCATCACATCTTGTCAAGTAGTCACAGGATGAACTGAGCGCGCTCACCAGGAGCAGGCCACTATATATTTACAAACAACAGAGTACCCACTCACATTTTATCATCATGTGACAAAAAACATAAGTACAAGTATTATTCATATAGATGAGAGCCAAGCTCTTCTAAGAAACTTTAATGAGACTTTAGAAAAGAATTACAATAACTTGATTCTTAAACACTGACTGACAGGAACAGTGAATCATGTCAGATGATCTTGACTCTGACATAAATGCAGATGTAATTAAAACAAGTTTTAATTATACAAGCCTCGCTCAGTTTCAGGCTGGAGGGGCAGGCAGCAGTCTGCTTCTGGAGACACACTGCATAGCAACCACATGCAAATCAACAAACCCGACTCTGTCTTACTCAAACCTGAGAGCAACTCATTTGCTCCTTTAACTTCCAGCACAAAACATTCAAATAAAATGACTGAAGAAAAAGAGGTGAGGCACACTGATCTTACCAGAGGAATGTCCTCGATTTGTGGCATCATGGTCACTGTCTCCTTGCTCGCTATCTCCGTGGCCACTGTCTTTAGAGCTGACCAGATCTGCCTCCTGGAAGGCTGAGCTAAAATCAAAGAACAACAAATCAAAATCTAAACACTGGCCTTTCTGGTACAGTCTCATATCCATGATGATTAGGCATTTAGTAGATGAAACAGGTGTGGGAAAAGGCCTGAGCAGCACCAGGCTGCAGCGGGAAGCCCTTCCTGTATTTACCTGTTGACACGCCTAGGCCTCTCCACCAGGTAGCTGAGTTCGGTTCGCTGGTGTTTGGTCTGAAACAAGAAGGAATGGTGTTCAGTTTGTCGCTCCAGCATTACATGTAACACAGTTAAAGAAAAATGCAGCAATCAAAAATAGGAATAACCAGCTCTCCAAAAATATAGAAAAGTTTTAAAAAGGCAAAAAAGGATGTGTTTCAGCAACAATACACTGTGTCCCACTGATCAGGGCAGTAAAAACTAGAGCTTTTCTCTTACATATGATGTGAAGTGTGCATGGTTCGGACTCTAGACTTAGGATGCTTCAGTGTAGAACAAGGCTGCCACAGCTCCTGCTGCCACTCAACAACATTCCGATATATTAGCAGAATGCAAATGCTACTTTACATCAAAGTAGCAGAGTAGCATGTGTGTTATGTGTCTCACACACACACAGCTCTCTATGCAGTTAACAGCAGCCTCTGAGCAAATACAGCTGAAAACATAGGAGGCAAAAGCAAAATTATGTTGTTTCTTTGATTTTATTACTTATAACTCTGTGTTTGAATAAAATGAACAATTTGTTTCATTCTACAGATATTTCTCCCAAACTCCAAATAAACATTATGAACTTTTTTGTCTACAAAGGACACATTAACAATAACAAAAATGCTGCACTTTTCAGACCTGAAATAACACAAAAACATTCAAATTCCTTTTTATATCACATAGCACTAACGTTCTAACTTTGGAAGTGTTCATAAAATAATGGTTGGTAAAATAACCCTGATTTTCAGTCTTTCACATCATTACTGGGTTCGGGTGTGTAGAGGTACTGATTAGGGACGGTTTGCAGTGGCCTCAGAGTTTTCTGCAGAGCTGTATGTTTTATGTATGTAAGAGGCCCTCATGCACTGACAATATGGTTTTAAAGATGAGGAGTAAAAAACAAGCACACATTAATTGTTCGGGGCAGACCTCCCCTGCAACAGGCAAACACTGTTTTTCTGTCTTGCCCTGAAATCTGCCAGAAGACATCATCCTATGATGTATTGCTGTATTATGCCTTATCAACAAACTGTAACTCCAGCAAGCTACTGGCTCCTGCATGTGATTTACATAAAGGATCACATCAGAAAATAAGAAGTCCAGTTTCTGAAACAGGTTTTCAGCATACTAATGCTCTCTTAATGGAAGGGGAAATTCAGTCATAGGAATGAGAGGGACTCTTACCTCGTTTGATAAAATGCTGCCGTTTGATATGATGTCAGGCTGCTGGTCTGTGTACCCTGACCCTATGGCACCACACGGGTTGTGATCGGTGTCTGTGCTCCTAGATGGACTACACGGCTTTAGGAACATGAGGTCAGTTTTGGCAGACTCTGGAGTCAGACATACCTGATAGCAATAGTTCTGGTTTTGATGGTGGGAGCCGAAGCTTCCAGACTCCTCCACAGGGACTTGAGCCGTTCCAGGCCCGCTGACATTGACAGTGCTTTGCACAAGCATGATGTCCGCCTTGCTGAGCTTTTTCTTGCGGGATCTACCCTGCCGTGAGCAGCAGGAGCTGCATCCAAGACAGCAGTCACTAGTTAGGCAGGTATAAATGTTGAGCTTTTTGTCCTTCTGGCAGCGCACGGCCAGCACAATCATCACAAGGAGGAAGATGAAGGAGACAGAACCAAGGGCAATGATTAGGATGAGGGTGAGGTCCAAAGCACCATCTTTGGCGTTGCTGGTGCCCACTTTCTCTCCCACACCCCGGCCTTCAGCCATGCTGTCTACCAGCATCACCAGTATGCTGGCACTGGAGGACAGTGGAGGCTGGCCATGGTCTCTCACCTCAATCACCAGGTCATACTGCTGGTGGGGGTCTCGCTTAGCTGACACCCGCCTTGCTGTCCTGAGTTCACCAGTCCTCCAGTCCATCCTAAACATCCCGTTGTCGTTACCTCTCTGAATGCTGTAGGACAGGCGGGCATTCTCACCATCATCTGCATCCATGGCCACAACGCGGGTCACCAGGTAGCCTGGCTCAGCCGAGCGGGGAAGGGGCTCTTGCGCAGTCCCATTTTTCCCCAGGGGAGCAAGTACCATGGGCGGATTATCATTCTGATCAACAATTATGACTTTGACAGTTACATTAGAGGAAAGCTCAGGGGCACCGGAGTCCTTGGCCCTGACCATAAAGGTGAAATCTTTTAGCTGCTCATAATCAAAAGACCTGAGTGCGTAAAGGTATCCTGTCTCCTCGTTGATAGACACATAGGTTTTAACTGACATGCCCTGAATGTCACACTCTAAGATGGAGTAAGTAATGAGAGCGTTCTGCCCTATATCAGGGTCCAGGGCCGTCACAGCGTGGATGTACGCTCCTGGTACATTGTTCTCTGTCACATACACATCATAAACGGATTGAGTGAAAGTGGGCGCATTGTCGTTTTCATCTGACACCTGGACGCGGATGGATTTACTAGAGGCGAGCGAAGGAGTTCCTTTATCCCGCGCCACCACGGTCACTGAGTAGGAGTCTGCGTGCTCCCGGTTCAGGAGCCCATCAGTCACTATGGTGAAGTAATTCCTGAAAGAGGACTTTAATTTGAACGGGACATCACCCAGAATTTCCACGTGGATCTGTCCGTTCTCCTCTGCGTCACGGTCCGTCACACTTAACAGGGCAATGACGGTACCAGGAGCGGCTTTTTCACTCACCGACTCCGTGACGGTGCTGAAGGTGATTTCCGGTGCGTTGTCGTTCACGTCCGCCACTTTGACCAACACTTTACAGTGCGCGGGCACGGCGTTTGGCCCGAGGTCCTTAGCCTGGACAAAGATCTGATAGAGGCTGCTCTCTTCGAAATCCACCTCCCCACGGACTTCGATGCGCCCGGTCCGCGGGTCTATGCCGAACAGCTCCTTAACGCGGCTGGAGATGTGGTTGCTGAAGGAGTAAACTATTTCCCCGTTCAGTCCCTCATCTAGGTCGGTGGCGTTCAGCTGGATAACCAGCGTGCCCACCGGTACGTTCTCCGACAAACTCACCGTGTAAACGGGCTGCTCAAACACGGGCACATTATCATTAGAGTCCAACACTTTGACTACCAGCAGCGCGGTGCCGGTCCGAGGAGGCTGTCCGCCGTCCACCGCAGTGAGCACGTACCTGTGCGCTGCCTGCTGCTCCCTGTCCAGAGGCTTTTCCAGGACAAGTTCTGCAAATTTATTTCCGTCGGTTTGGGTCTGCACGTCCAGGTAAAAGTAATTGTTGGTTGTGATATCATATGTGTGCAACGCGTTGGAGCCCACGTCCGGGTCGAACGCACTCTCCAAAGGGAACCGGGTGCCAGGGGTTGCGCTCTCTGAGATTTCCACCGTGATGTCTGTCTCCGGGAAGCTCGGTGGGTTGTCGTTAATGTCCACCACTTCGATTTCGACCCTGAACAGCTCCAGTGGGTTCTCCAAGAACACCTCCATGTTGAGCTGGCAGCTGGCACTCTGCTTGCAGATTTGCTCCCTGTCGATTTTCTCGTTGACGAACAGGACGCCGTTCTCAAGGTTCACTTCCAGATACGGCGTTCTGGAACTAGGCACAACCTGAAATCGCCGGGAGGCCAATTTGGTGAGGTCCAGCCCCAGGTCTTCAGCGATGTTCCCCACCAGCGTGCCATGCTCTGCCTCCTCCGGGACAGAGTAGCGGATCTGAGAGAGCGCTCCATCCGTAAAACACAGAGCTATCAAAACCACAATCATGACCGGAAAAACAAGTGCACTTGGGTAAAAAAGAAATAAATGCATCAGCAAAAAGCATTAATCTCACTGTCTTCTGATGAAGACAAAAAATCTCAACATTCTCCGGCCACTTCAGCCAGCAAGTGAAACTCTCCACAGTGCGTCAAAGTCCAAAAATAAGGAAGGCGTCTGGAAAATGGAGTTCCTTTAAAAAAGAGACATTTTGGTCGTTTGGAGAAGTTCTAATGTTTGTATGAGCTCAGTTATTTCGGAGCTCCACTGTCTGGTTGTTCATAGGCGTCCTGAAGCTTCCAGCAAAGCTTTGCGCATCCTCACTCAGCCTGTAATCCACGGAGCAGACAGGAGTGTGCCCTCTTCACATCCAGGCAGAAAAACCGAATCACACTGTTTTTACTCGGTCTCTGCTGATGATGCCTCGCTGCCTCTATGTAGTCCTCTTCACTCTGTACTGATGCTGTTCACTCAACTATTTGCTTTTTCCTGCGCATCGCGCCTCCCCCCGCGTCCCCGCGGCTGGAATTTACACTGAGGGCTCTCTCCTGATTGGTCTCTGGCCTGCCTGTCAGGGTGCACTTGGCCAGCCTCTCACTCACTGCTTCTCTCTCTCTACCTCCCTGTGAGCTCGGAATGTTTCCATTAAGACTCATATGAAAAAATAGAGATCTTGAAGCTGAAGTTAACATTTACAGAAATAAAGTGATAATTTGACAAATGGATGCCCTTCTCCTGACATGACTAATGGAGCAGAGTGTGATCAGAGTGAGTTCAGCACTTGTTGACACGGTGGCAGGGCCTTTGTGAGCCCAAGGATATGCTGGGCGATCCGGGTTAATGCATGCAAATGTTGTGATATGCATGCAGTGAATCATTCGCCATTCATGTGCTGCTCTCAAGGCTGTGCTCTATAATTACACCCAGCAGTCTTGACGTTATTATTTCTCAACCAGCCACACAGCAGCAGCACAGAGAGGCAAGCAGACGCTCTTATCCGCGGAACGCATGCGACCCCTAGCGGCGAACACTTTAACCAGCCAGTGATTTAAAAACCTACCTAACAAATTATGTTTATTGTGATTCTGGTTCTTTTAACACGTAGACTGATACTTTATATGTGTAGTACTAAAAACTGACGCCACCCTTAAAAAGAAATTTTAGAGTGACATTGTTTTCAGGTTTCAACCTCCTGGCTCTCATTCTAAGAGAAAATGTACAATGGAAATAAAAAGCAAGCTAATGGAATGAGTTCCTAAACTACTTTTAGTAGTCACCTCTAACTCTGCATCGCTCTAGGTTAGCATTCCAAACCTGCGCTAGTTTAAAATTTACTAGCAGCTATCTTTTAACCTTTTCACATTTATTTCACCATCCAAGCATCTGATAAAGGTCACTCTATATTTTTTTGGAAACTAATCAAATTTGGTATTTACCCTTTTATACATATACATGTGCAATCTTTCTCTGCTGTTTTTTTTTTACTTTTAAATTTATATTCCCTGTTTTTCATTCTTCCTTTGTTGTGTCTCTCTCCTAGATGAATCCACCAAACTACTGCCATTCACTTTTTTTCCTTTCATGATTTGTTTTGTTTTGTTTTCTGCATGTTTTGTTTGTTCATGCAGAAAGTACTTCTGGGACTGAGCTGGGTTTTTCTGAATGTTACGTTCTGATACAGGAGAGTTTTCCTTTGCATTGCCCTGCACTCTCTTTTTGGGAGAAATCATCTTGAATAAACATGAAAACAGGGTTAAAATCATCAATCCAATTACCTTTCCTATCGGTAGTGGGTACCATGACTTTGCTGCCTGATTCAGAAGAAAATTAAATTATCGGAAGGCCCTCTCATTTATATCCAGTTCTCTTGTTATTTAACCAATATTTATTTTTCATATTATAATTCTCTCTACTATTTATTTGTCTGTAATTTATTTTTATATTTGTTTAATTTACTAGTATGTGTGTATAAATATATATACATTTATTTATTTATTATTATCAGTATTATTATTTTTCCGTTCTTGATTTCTTTCTCTGCTTCTTTTGGATTGTGTGTGGATGTTGTGTTTCTAGTAGTTGTTGCAGGGATTGGATCTCTGCTGGCTGTTTGTCTTGTGTTATGACCTAGATGAGGGGTATTTGGGGTGGGTAGGGTTTTGGGAGAAATCAGCTTGAACTTCTTTCTCTCTCCATCAGTAACAACCGTATTTTCATTATACTGTTGATTGACGTATGTCAAGCTGTAAAATTCAATAAAGAAAGTTGAAAAAAAAATCATCAATCCAATTTATTAAACCCAAATAAGCAATAGCATTGTTTTAGGACAACAAATAAATTGTTTACTGTTACAGATCTGGTACGTTGCCATGCTTACTTATGGAAAACTCAGAAAATGTCCCCAAACAACAGTTTCTGATTCCTTTTCTAGGCCTCTTTCAAAGCTACGCGATAAAGAGGGCATTCTCTTATGAAGTCATTTTCTTAATCACAAGTGTGTATGCAAGCAGCGAAAAGAGATAGAGGAAAAACACAGAATTATTTATCCATGACAATCAACCTGATTAGGTGGTTCAAATACCACCCCATCCTAATCACTACGTGAGGTGCAATTGGATCCTAAACTAAACTAAAAACATCCTTCAAAAGATGTCCACTGTTCCGTAGTTCCATGGACCGCCACACACAATGTCTCCAGTCCCCAGTAACAGCCCCCAGCCCTCAGTGTTGCAACATCCTGGACACATCCCACAACATTAAAACTATGCTAATGTGATGCTAAGATTGAAATGATTAAACATGGCAGAAATATTACGAATTAAAAGGAAAAGAGGAAAAGAAGAAGCAAAGTAACACCTGTGGAGGATAAAGTTTTAAAAAGGAAAATCTATCAGCACAGCAAAATAAGCACGTACACGTAAGATCAGTTAACATGTTGATCTGACCCAAAACTACTAGATTTAAATCATAATCTCTATCGACAGTACTAAGGTTTTGGTATTCTAGGGGAGAACTCAGGCGCAGTTGGTCCAGGTCGGATCCACCAAACCGTTTCTCAAACACACCTCCCGGTCACCTGCACACAAATAGTTAGTTGTTATAACGTTGTGTGTCTTACCTCCATCTGGACTTCTGGTGGTGGACTCAGGCCTTTGATTCTTATGACTCAATTTATCATTTTGTTTCTCCATTTTCCAAACAAGTTTCTGGAAATACCAGAATTTTAATTCCAATTCCTTTGTCAAATCCAGTAGCCCATTTTTTGTGTATAATTTGGCATGGCATGAGGACATATTCCTTTTCTCCATGAAGATATGGTCAAATGATCAATTTGGAATCTCCAGAGTCTATATTATTATTTATAAGATAATTGTTGAAAGACGAAAGATATTTTGAAGTGTCTCGGAAGTTTTCCAAATCAGCAGTCCAAGGTTCAATACAGAATATTAAATGTTTTACATTTTAAGTTTTATCTCTATAATATCTCTTTCTGTGTTTTCTTCTTTTAAAAGAAAAACAGTTTCTTTTACTTAAAGACACATTGCAAATAAGAGTCTCTTTGTTAAACAGAGGTGAATTAATAATTTTATTTTGACACATCATGTTTAGGACTTTACCTATTAAAACCTTTTTAGATTTTTGACATGTTCCCAATTATTCCATATTGATCCTTCTACTTATATGTCTCAATTTTAAGTAGATCTGGTAATAAAGCAAGCCACAGTTATAATAAAGGCTCATCCCATTAGTTCTATCTTCCCACTTTTCATAAGTTTTGAAAATTATTCCTTCCAAATGTAAAATCGTATTCATTTATAAGATTTGCAGTGTGCTTGAAGTATATCTGCCCTGGTTTTATCCTCATTATAACAAATAAAAAGTGTATCAAAATTTAGTTTTCTAGTTTCATTATGAAAGATAGAATTTTAAACATTTTCCAATGAAGTGACATTTCTAGGAGTACAAAACTGCAAGTGTTGCTCCATTTTTATTTCTATTTTGTATATTCCTCTTACTGCACTGGCAGATGATTCTGTTAAAAGTAAAGTCTTATGTCAAAACACAATTTATTTAATTATTGTTATTTAATAAGTCTTCTTTGCAGTCTTTAACTGTCAGAATAATTTTATCCAATGCAAAGCCGGAGTACCACATATATAGTAGTTCAGTTCTTTTCTTAAATCATATCACTCACCAGCAGTTTTGTTACGGTAATTTTCTTTTTTTTCAATTTCATTTTATTGATTTTCAGAACTTTATGTAAACAAATTACAAAAGCAAACAAAAACAACCTGTCCCAAATCAACACATAGCACTGCAGTGTCTGCGAATGTACAGCCTGCACAAAATATAGACAATCCCACATATGACTTAAAGTAGAGTGTCAAACTGTCAAAGGACAGCAGAG
This sequence comes from Brachyrhaphis terrabensis, assembly GCA_903067065.1. NCBI lineage: Eukaryota > Metazoa > Chordata > Actinopteri > Cyprinodontiformes > Poeciliidae > Brachyrhaphis > Brachyrhaphis terrabensis. Next base: position 11,332 of record CAEGAG010150176.1, read on the forward strand.
TAAATAACACATTGACACACACGAAATAATGAATTTACACCTAAAATCCTGGTGTATGGTCCGATAAAAGAATAAGCTCTGTGTTACAGCTCCAAACAAAATGCAAAAATTACTTTGGGAGAAAAAAATTATCTAATCTGCAGAAGGTTATGGGGATATGGATAAAATGTATAGTCCTTTACTTTAGGATTTAAATGTCTATCAGACCAGTGTCTGAACATACATTATAAAGGGCAGCTGAAGCTTTTGGGTTTGGCAATTTTTCAGAGGAGGACCTTTCTAAAGATGTGTTCATTGTGCAATTAAAATCACCGGCCAAAAAGCCAATTTCTTTGCAATGGTGATTAAACAACAAAATCATTTGTGACATAAATTGAGACGAATCATCATTAGGAGCGTATACATTAGGAGCAGTTATACGTTGTCCGTGGATTGAGCCCTTAATAAAGATAAATTTCTCCTCCAAGCCCTTCTCCAGAATAAAGGGACAATTCTGCAACTAGACCCCTCTTGAACTTGGGGTCTGGGCTGGTCTGGGTTCGTTTCACTGTCCGGCTTTTTGGATTTAATTTCAAAAACACCCTCTCCTCCCACTAGAGGAATGTGTTTATGCGTGACGGGCTTTAACGCAACTAGCCCTAACCGGCCCAGACTCCGACCATGGACTTGACGCAGTTTTCCTGCAGGCCCCGCTGTTTTCCTCCCTGAGAGGACATGAGAGTTGGGTCTCGTTCTTGTCTCAGACCTTGAGAACTTGGGATTTTATTTCAAGACCGTAACTGTGGAAAAGTCACTAAATTGCCAGCATGTTGTCCAGTTTATTTGTCAACATCCTTGTTTTCACTGGATGCAAAACAAACCTATTCAAATCCAAGCTGTTATGGATTCTGTTTGCCTCTCTTTTATCCTCTTCTATCTGCTTACACATACATGCTGCAACTTACATAAACATGTAAGTTGCAAAACAAACCTATTCAAATCCAAGCTGTTATGGATTCTGTTTGCCTCTCTTTTATCCTCTTCTATCTGCTTACATGTACATGCTGCAACTTACATAACCATGTTTATGTGTGACTGCCACCAGTCATATGTAAACAGACTGAAACTAATTAGACTACCCTTTAGGGAGGGTACAGATTGCAAAGAAGAATAAAAGCTAAACTTGGGGCATGCCGTGGTGGCGTAGGGGTTAGCACAACCCACATTTGGAGGCCTTGAGTCCTCAACGCGGCCGTCGCGGGTTTGACTCCCGGACCCGACAATATTTGCCGCATGTCTTCCCCCCTCTCATGACCCCCCTCCTGTCAGCCTACTATCAAATAAAGGACACTAGAGCCTGCAAAAAAGCCCCCTGGTGGGGAAACAAAAAAAAAAAGCTAAACTTGCACTCCAATCTTGGCCTCACTTGGTTGCATCCATAAGGTGAGCTAAGTGTGGCCCAGCGCTGGACGTTATCTGTTCCATTAGCACAGTGGTTCCCAAAGATTTTCTTCTGGGCCCTCCTACGGATTACAATAAAATCACCCACAAAAGAAAAAGAAAATCAACTGGGCACACACTTTGTTCAACCAGATATAAACCTAAACACATATTTTGTTTTTAAACTCCACTGAAGTTTATTTCACACTTCAGGTTGCAACAAAACAAACTACACACCATCTTTTACAGTGAAACACTTTTGTGTAACTGGTTTTTTGTTTTTTGTTTTTAGTTCCATGAGTATTCTTTGCTGTCAGTGTTATTACAAACATATTTCTTTTTTTAATTATTTGTAACAATATTTAACTTTGCTATCATCAATATATTTTTTAAAAAAAAAGCCTCTGTGCAAAATGGGGTTAAAACATGAACAGCTCCCTGAGAGGTTGTTTTTTTATTTGTTTGTTTGTTTTTTCATTCATTGCACACCCCTTTACCCCCCTGCAGTGGCACTCCCACACTTTAGGAACCACTGCATTAGCATAACATGGTATCTTGTAACCAGGGGCGCCGCCAGGAATCTTGGGCCCCATGACAAAAAAATTCAGTTTCCCCCCAAACACACACACACACACACACACACACACACACGCAGCTGCTGTTACAATTTCTTGAGTCTATCTGACCCAACAAAAGCGTCACAGTTTTAAAGGCTTGCAATGGCCTTGATTTCTTTGGTTCAATACTGATACTAGCACAATATTTACTGCTCATGCATTTTACATACAACAGCCTGCATACAGTATGTAAAGAGATTGCTTAATTTTTTTCTATTAGTTTTAGATTACTGAAATGTCTCTCCCCATGAGCAACAGTCACAGGCAACATGCAAAATATACATGAAGTAATCCAGACTTCTCAAAAAATGCTATGTAGTTGCATTTTATTCAAGCTGCAGTACATAACTTTAATAAAAAATATGTTTTCTCCATACTTGTTAAAGCTGTCATCATATCGTGACAGTTTGTTATGAGAAAGATAATCTGTGAAAACAGTCAATCTCCTACATCTCCTCCCTGAGCTATTATTACTTGTTAAAGTAATGCAACTTTCCAACCAAAACAACCAATCAGAACCCGGAAGAGGGTCTTAGCGCTGTCAATCAACTTCATTCACTCACAGCTAAATGTGCTAATCAACTTCATTCACTCACAGCTAAATGTGCTAATTCTATTTTATCCTTCTAGTTATTTTTTATTTGAGCTTCCCTGAAGTGTTTCTAGTAATGTTTATTTCTTAATTTCATCATCTTAGGTTCAGTTATTTGTCCATGTTCCGAGTCCGTATATACTAAAAAAAAAAAAAAAAATTCCCTTCTCACCCACCGCGGGTGGTGTTTCTTCCTCTTAGCTCGGGTCCTCTACCAGAGGCCTGGGAGCT
>CAEGAG010150179.1:0-38515 GCA_903067065.1 Brachyrhaphis terrabensis
TTTAGCAGAAGCTAATGCTAAAGCGCTACATCAACAAGGAGTTTAGCAGAAGCTAATGCTAAAGCGCTACATCAACAAAGAGTTTCGCAGAAGCTAATGCTAAAGCGCTACATCAACAAGGAGTTTAGCAGAAGCTAATGCTAAAGCGCTACATCAACAAGGAGTTTAGCAGAAGCTAATGCTAAAGCGCTACATCAACACAGAATTGTTGTAAGGATTTTGTGTTGATGAATTTAGCTTGTGTTAACATGTGTTAACTAAGCTAATACTAAAGTGCTACATTGATATACAGTACAGCAGAAGCTAATGCTACATTGCTAACTTCAGTTCAAAGTCTGTCATTGAAACACTATAAGCCTTGAGCACCAATTGGTTTTTAATATTATAATTTTATAACTGTTCCAGAATGACCTTAGGTATTGTGGTTGTTTAACTTTTGTTCTATCTTTCCTTCTTTTTGTCTGTTTTTTCTGTCTTCTTTCCTTCTTTCTTCTCTTTCTCTCTCTCCTCCCTCAGTTCTACCAGTTCACCATTGGTACGCAGAAGGAGGGCCGCCTGCTGTGTAACGGCCATTACCCAGAGATCCTTGTGGTTGACGCCACCAGCCTGGAGGTGCTCTACTCTCTGGTCTCTAAGATCTCTCCTGATTGGATCAGCTCCATGAGCATCATCCGCTCCCATCGGACCCAAGGTGTGTTTACCTGACGGTGACCGCTTTAAGCTAGCGGCTCAAACACGCCGTCCTGATAAAACCTGAATTTGCTCCTCAGAGGACACGGTGGTGGCAGTATCAGTGACGGGGATTTTGAAGGTGTGGATGATAACAGCCGAGGTCAGCAAGATGCAGGTTTGTTGCTGCAGGCCAACAAACACATACCCCCCCCACACACACACACACACACACGCGCACACACACTCTGATCTGAGCCTCTGGTCTGTTTCCTGGTTCAGGATCTGGATCCGGTCTTTGAGGAAGAGTCCAAGCCCATTTACTGCCAGGGCTGCCAGAGCATCTCCTTCTGCAGCTTCACCCAGAGCAGCCTGCTGGTGGTCTGCTCCAAGTACTGGAGGGTACGGCAGTCCGTCTGTCTCTCTGTCTGTCTTTTTCTTACTTCTTTGTTTTTTCTCTTTGTCTGCCTTTCCTTTTTGTCTTTATTTCTTTCTATCTCTTTCATTTGTCTCTTTTCATCTGTCTGTCTTTCTTTTTATCACTCGTCTTTCTGCCTTTTTGTCTTCCTGTCTTGTTGTTTCTCTTTGTATTTCTATTGCATGTCTGTAATTCTCTGTCTGCCTTTTTGTCTTTTTCTTTGTCTCTTTTCCTCTTTCTGTCTCTTTCACTCTTCCTGTCAGTGTAATAACTTTTCCTTCTGTTTCCCAGGTGTTCGATGCAGGAGACTACTCTCTGCTCTGCTCCGTGTCCAGCGACAGCGACCAGTCCTGGACCGGCGGTGAGTTCATCTCAGCGGATAAAGTCATCATCTGGACCGAAGACGGCTCCAGCTACATCTACAAGCTGCCGGCCAGGTAAAGCCCAACGCCTCCGGCTGGAGAAACGTGTCTGAGCGGTTTGGGATAAAACGCTCTGTCTGGTTCTCAGCTGCCAGTCCGCCAGCGAACATTTCCGCAGCGACGTTGGCCGAACCAAAGAAGGATCGATCCCCCCGCTGATCTACAGCATCGCTGAGCGTTCAGACAAACAGGTCAGAGTTCACCTCCGAGGTCATCCAGAAAAACACGAGTCCTTTCAGAGCTGAGACGGCCATTTTGTTTCTGTAAAACACCTGGTCATGACAGTTTGGTACGTTTTCAGTTTGTTTCATATAAAAATTAATGTTTTTGTTTGTCAGCAGTAAACAAAGAATATTTTTCATCTTCTGAAATGTATTTTATTATATTCCAAACCTTAAAAACGTGGAGACTATGGAACAGACTTAGCTAACCGCTGCAAGGCAGGTAGCTATAAACGGTTTAAAGTCAGTTTGATTTTGAATTGAAGGAATAAAAATGATTTGTTTCCTTCGGTGGGTTTGGACCTTATAATCCTGCCTAACATCCCGGCTAACGCGGTGCTTTCTGCCTCCATGTTTCTGGGCTCGTTTCAGACACGTGGATCAAACCAGCTGATGTTCAATCTGGTGAACTGAAGCATCATGGGAACAGAAATGAAGTGAACTGTTCACCGCTTTAATCTGTGTGCATGAAGCTGAATGTTTTAGGGTTTATGTTAAACTTCCTGTTTGTCCTGAATGTTATAATTTACTTTTATTTACGTTTTGTCTGTTGTTTAGTTTTGTTTTTATGTTTCTTTTATTTCCTGTTCTCTGATTGCTGCCCCCCCTCCCACATAAACCGACCCTCACCTCCTCCCAGAAGGACGGAGGTGAGCAGGAGGAGCAGGAGGAGCAGGAGGTGGAGGTCATATGCCTCCGTCCCAGTGGCTTCGCCCCAGAGCTCTACACCCCACTGCAGCTTTACCAGCTCCGGCCTCTAGAGGCGCCTGTAAGCCCACAACACGCTTCGCATCAGCAGCAGGCAACAAGAAGAAGAGTTGAATCGACTGAGCTGCAGAAATCAGCTGAAACGAATCGGCTAAAAGAAATTGAGGAACTAGAACTAGCAGATATTTTAGAATAATTACAACCAGAAGAGCTGGAACAAGAAGCGCTAGGAGATGAACATGAACTAGATGAACATGAACTAGATGAACTAGAACTAGAGGAAGTAGGAAGCTGTATTAAGACATTAAAAAGTTGAGGACTTCCAGTTAAAATCCATCTGAACTGGATGACCTGCTCTGGGTTTCCTGTGGCCTCATGCCGGATTGAAGCCATTGCAGCTGTTTTTATTTAAAATCAGTTTCTTCTCAGCTGCCTGCTGCTGATCGGCCTCCATGTTTCTTCCCTCCTGTCCTGGTGAGCAGAACTTTTTCCCCTCTGATGTCTGGAGTTGCTGTGCCTTTAAAAGTTTTCACACCCTGTGAACTCATCCGTGTTTCCTCAGGTCAAACTGACATTTCTGCTCATCAAACATCTCAAACTGTTAAACTGGACAGAAAACATCTGTGAGCATCAAGTTTTGGGTTTGGACTTTGACTAGGCCATCTCCTGTTATCTCTAGCTGTAGGTTTAGATTGGTTTTTCTGCTGTAAGGTGATCCTCTTGCCGCCGCAGTCTCTAGCAGAATTAAAGCATCCCCGCAGCATGATTCTGCCACCACCGTGCCTCAGTGTGAGGACGGTGCTTCCCTTTAGCTCAGATTTTGCAGCATTGAAACGTTTTAATTTACATTTTAAATCTCATTTTGATTATGAACGTCACAGTTTTTAAATTTTATTTTCAGTAAATGTTGATTATTCATCATTATTTTCCCAGTTTGTGTCATAAAATCCCTATAAAGTGTTAAAGTTTGTGGGGTGTGAATACTTTAGTGTGGCGGTGCTTTGACGCCTGGTGGCTCTCGGCATCCTGATCGTCTCTCCTCCGTTGCCGTGGCGACGGCGGCTTCTCTCCTGTTTCGTCCGTTCAGTGGGTGTGGGACGGATCAGAACCGGGTTTCAGGTTAGCGGTCCAGTTCAAGCTGCCGAAGGATCCATAAGAAATGATTTAGTTTTTTCTGGCGTTTCTGGGATTTGGACTCCAACCTGTCCAGGTGTGATTTTGGTTGTTGATTGAAGTTTCTGTTTCCCACCTTCCCTGCTCACATGAAGGAAGAGCGACGTGCTGCAGCGGCCTTGCTGCAGCGGCCGTGCTGCAGCGGCCGTGCTGCAGCAGCTGCGCTCTCTGCTTCCTGTCTGAGTCACGCCTCTGATCCGTTCCCCCCTCAGCTCCTCATCTGTCCCCCGGTGACCCGGTTCTTCTTCGGCCGCCGGGAGCCGTTCCACAAGCTGCTGGTCCAGGGAGACTCGGCCGGCCGGCTGTCGCTGTGGAGCGTCCCGGACGCCACGCCGCCGCAGCCGACCGCGACGCCAACAGGTGACCAGCAGGCTGATGCTGCGCTGCAGCTAACAGTTACTTTACTGATCGATCAATCGATCATTTTAGTCATTAGTCAATTATTAATATTTTTAAAATGCCACATAGAAATACATACATCATGCAAATAAATAATTCTCTTCCTTCTTAAATAAGAAAATAAACATTTAATTGGTTAAATAACATAAATCTGAACAGGGTGAAGATAAAACTTTATAATTTAATTTAATTTCAACAGGTGGAAATTATCCTTTTAAAAGGTTAATTAAATAAAATCAATAAACAAAATACTATATGAATGAAGATGAATATAAATGTCTCTGGTATAATTTACTTTATTTTCCTATAAACTGCTTCCAATGAGCTTTTATATAAAAGCTGCTGTACATGAGTGACATCTGGTGGACAGATGATGTCACTACTACTGAACTTAGTAGAGGATAGCATCAGGTTTTTTTTTATAAACAGTGTATTTATTGGGTTAAGTGTTTAATTTTCACTCAGATGATGGTTCTGTTGCAGAGCTGCAGATGTCGTCCACCATCAGCCTGCAGGAGGCGTTCGATAAGCTGACGCCCGTCTCTTCTGGGATCATCGACCAGCTGAGCGTCCTGCCCAGCAAGCAACAACCCATCAAGGTTCACAGGACGTTAAATTAACAGAAACAAAATGAAAACCTGCTTCTTTTTGTTTGGTTGAGTCGTTCTTTGTCGTGTTGTTGCCCAGGTTACGGCCAGCGTCTACATCCCGTCTCAGGGCCGGCTGGTGTGCGGCCGAGAGGACGGCAGCATCGTCCTGGTCCCCGCCACGCAGACGGCCATCGTGCAGCTGCTGCAGGGGGAGCACATGCTGCGGCGGGGTGAGGATGATGAGGATGATGATGGTTTAATATCGTAAAACATGCAGTGAAACACGCTCATGTCTCTGAACGCTCAGTTTTAATGTGGTCTGAATAAAATACTTTTAAATGTAACACCAAATGCAGCTTTTAGCCGTTATTCTGAATTTTTAGAAATAACAAAATACTTGTTGATATTTATCCAACTTTAATAAATTACATAAAAGCTGATTTTGGTGCAGCAAAGTCGACTTTTCAGTAAAAGTTTCAGTGATTCTAGTTGGATATAAAAAGACAAATTCTCTGTGTCAAACTTTATATTTTCCATTGAAAGAAAATGATGTTGGTAATAATTTTACCCTCGCTACAAATTAAAAGTCTCCATCAACTTCAACTCATCTTGGGGCCGCACAAAATCAGCCCAAGGACCACAAATGGCCCTCAGACCGCATTTGAACACCCCTTGATTTAAAGCGTTCCACACCAAATCAATGCAAAAACATCATTTAATTTAATTAAAGTTTTATGTTGGTGATTTGTGTTTGCTTCCTGTCCCTCCGTCGTCTCTCTGCAGGCTGGCCGCCCCACCGGACGCTGCGGGGTCACCGGAACAAGGTGACCTGCGTCCTCTACCCGTACCAGGTGTCGCCGCGCTACGACCAGCGCTCCCTGGTGTCCGGAGGAGTGGACTTCTCCGTCATCGTCTGGGACATTTTCACCGGAGAGATGAAGCACATCTTCTGCGTTCATGGAGGGGAAATCAGCCAGCTGATCGTCCCGCCGGAAAACTGCAGCGTAAGACGGAGACGTCTGTCTGTCTGTCTGTCTGTCTGTCTGTGTCTCTGCCTGTCTGCCTGTCTGCCTGTCTGTCTGTCTGTCTGTCTGTCTGCCTGTCTGTCTGTCTGTCTGTCTGTCTGTCTGTCTGTCTGTCTGTCTGTCTGTCTGCCTGTCTGCCTGTCTGCCTGTCTGTCTGTCTGTCTGTCTGTCTGTCTGTCTGTCTGTCTGCCTGTCTGCCTGTCTGTCTGTCTGTCTGTCTGTCTGTGTCTCTGCCTGTCTGCCTGTCTGCCTGTCTGTCTGTCTGTCTGTCTGTCTGTACTGCTCCATGCTTTATCTGTTACCAATGACTAGGACTGCAACTAACGGCTAGTTTAGCTATTGATTAATCTATCGATTACTCTGACGATGAATTGTTTATGCTGACAACCTGTGGATTCTTTCCAGACATGTTATTTCTGGCCCACATGACCACACCTCCACCTCTGTGCTTTGGTTTTCTCTAGACATGTTGACCTCTGACCTCTGGTTCGCTCTCTCTGCCTATAAATCATTTATTGTGACAGGGATCTTTGCTGCCTGAAGTCATTCAGTCCTGACTCTGTTCAGTCGCGGTGTGAGTTCAGATCGGTGCGTTTCCTCCCTGCAGACCCGTGTGCAGCACTGCGTTTGCTCCGTGGCCAGCGACCACTCCGTCGGCCTGCTCAGCCTGCGGGAGAGGAAGTGCATCATGCTGGCGTCCCGACACCTCTTCCCCATCCAGGTCATCAAGTGGCGGCCGGCCGACGACTACCTGGTGGTGGGATGCTCCGACGGCTCCGTCTACGTCTGGCAGATGGATACAGGTGAGACCCGACCGTTTCCCCGGGAGAAACTGGGCCATCGGGGCGTCAATGTTTGGAAAGTTCAGTGAAAATGAAGGCAGGTTAAAAAGAACTGCAAGAATAAAACGTCTCAGAATCATCAGGTTGAGATTCACTCAGAAAACTGAGCATGAAAACCCAAGAAGTTGCAATAAACAGAGAATGAAGTTGTAACTATTTGAGAATAAAGTCATAATATGAGAATAAATTATTCGTAACATTACACATAGTATTCATAAGGTTATGAGAATGTCATAATACGGAGATATAGTCATAATAATGCGAGTATACCACTTAGTTTGAATATTTTGCCAGTATTTTGTATCAGTTTTCTGATTGCTGATTTTTCTTTTTGTTAAAACGTCCAGACAGTGAATACTTGTCTGTAACTGTTGAACCAGAACCTCCAGATCTGGTTCTGGTGGCCTGCTGAGCCACTGGGCCGTTCTCCGGTCAGTGTTTAGATGTTTTTCTAATACATTATGAGTCGTCAGTGCGGTCGTTCACTGGTTCAGCTGTATTGGATGCAGTCTGGGGATCTGAGTCGGGTCAGACTGAGGAAACATCAGCCTGATGAGCTGCTGCTCTGCTGGGCGACTGCAGGGTAGCTAAGTGTGAAATTAAAGGAGGTGTGGAAGTGCTCAGGCGTTGGACAGGTAATGGGGCCGCGGCTGATGGCTCCTTCATCACATAAACACTCGTTCAATACCTCTGACTCACTGACTGACTGCAGAGAGCGAACACTCTGCTGTGATGATGATCATAAACATCTCTGCATGCAGCCAGAGATGGAAAATACTGAATTACACCAAAGCATGTAGAGGCATAAGGAGCCGCTGTTTTCACTGTTTGACATGCAGAATATTATTATATGTATTCTACTTCAAATTGGTAGAATATATGGCGTGAAAGACTTTAATCTCTCAGTTTCATTACTTTATTCTTGTAATAACATGAATTATTAAGTCTCAGTAAACAAAATAGTTATTAAAAACAGGCTAGTTGGCTAGTTGAGATCAAATCACCAGACTCAAGACTTTTATCATCCAGTTTTTGGAAGAAAGAGAGAAATCTGCCCGTCTGGTTAAAGGCAGTCGGGCCTTCCTGTTATCTGTTAGTGGTTTAAATTAGCAGCTCTCCCTGAACTTCCTGTTTGTGTTTCCAGGAGCTCTTGATCGCTGCGTGATGGGAATCACGGCGGTGGAGATCCTGAACGCCTGCGACGAGCTCGCCCCCGCCACCGTTGACGCCCTGAACCACTCGGCGGTCAACCTGAAGCAGGCCATGACGCGCCGCAGCCTGGCGGCGCTTAAGAACATGGCGCAGCACAAACTGCAGACACTGGCAACCAACCTGCTGGCTGCTGACAACGCCGACAAGGTAAGGCCTGGTGATGTCACCAACCAGACCGGGAGGGCGAGTTTACCAGGTTTACCAGACAACTAGCAACAACCAGGTTTACCAGAGATAACTAGCAACAGGTCGATCTGTTTGTCCATGTACTAGTCCATCCATCCATCCGTCCTCCATGTCAGAGATCATGTTGCCATGGTAACGGGCCCCAGAGGACTCTCCGGCGTTGTGTCTCTCTGGTCTGTCTCGATGCGTCACCAGCGATCAGATTCTTTCTAGATGGATCCGTCAACCTTAAACGGGTTCGGAGGTTCTGGTCCACAGTAAACCTGCCCTATCAGATACCAGAACCGGATCTCCTGGTTCCGGTTCCGGATACAGAAGCTGTTGGTCTTCTTTCTCTCTCACCTCTTCGGTGTTTCCAGCTGTTTTTAGATCTGAAGTTTTTCCATCAAACTCGGCCGGTCTGACCCGTCCTGACAGAAACGACTCCGCCCACACGGGGGATCCCAGAGCGGAAAACAAACGCCGTGAATTATTTAGTGTTGTGAAGAGCGTTTAGTTGAGCTGCTGTTTGACTTTTACTGGTTCCCTCAGGAAGTGGATCAGCCCCAGACGTTTCTCCGCCTAACCTTCGTGTTGTTCCGCTGTAATCACACCTGAAACACTCAGAAACCTGCAATCCTTCCTCCATTTGACGCTCATCGCCCTTTTTCTGCTTCCTTCCTCATATCAACTCAGAGCCAGCCATTATCCCCGGTGTGTGTGTGTGTGTGTGTGTGTGTGTGTGTGTTTTATCCCCCACTGCGGGTAATGAAGGATAATGACCGTAAAATATCAGGCAGTGAAGCCAAAGCGATTCCAGCCGGCTGGTGTTTGATTTCTGCTCACCTCTCGTTTTGAGCAGCTCTGGCTGTGACTTTCACTTTGTCCTCAACGGGTTGATGGCGCCAGGCAGAAACAGGAACACAGACTCTTTATTTTTATTTCAGATTTGGCACAAATCACTGAAACGCCTCCAATAAAAATCACAAATGATCTCCTACTTACAGCTGATTAGCGACTTTTAACTGTTCTCATCCTGCTGGACGTTCATCTTTTCAGCTGTTCTCAGTAAATTCTATTCTTCCCAACATTCATCTGTTTCCTCTGGTGTTCCCCAAGGCTCGGTACTCGGCCCCCTCCTATTTATTACTCTAGCGTCTTTCCATTACTTAATTAGTGAATCTGTCCACATAATACAAACATTTAGAGCTTCAAATAAGTGTTTAAATCCAGTTTTATTCTGTTTACAGATTTTGTGAATTAACTTATCAGAAGCTCACAAAACATTCCCAAATTGTTTTAAAGGTCTGGCAATCTTAGTGTAAGTAAACTTCTAACTTTAAATCAAGGAAAGGCCATATAAATAATTACGGTGATCATAAATGCCCTAAAGTGTAACAATTTAGTCTGATTTAAAGTCAGTAAGTTATTCATTCAACTACCTTAAAATCAATAGAAATTCTTGTGAATTTTAAAATTTGTGCTTTAAAAAAAAGGACAGAAATGAACCAAAAACCAGAATAATGTGTGAATTCAAGGCGCAGGAACCGTTTAGCGTCTACATGTTAGTGTTTGTGGTTCTGGTGCTCTGATGATCACAATAGATTGATTAAATCAAATTTCCCACCGTTGGAGCGGTTCCTGAAGGCATCGAGGCTGCAGCCTGTCAGTCAGCTGATCACCGGGACTTTTTATTTTCCTCATTTAAGTTTAAACAGGAGAGAAAACCGGGCAGGTCAGCAGGACCTTCCTTTGTGAGGTCTGTACTGAGCGTGTGTGTGTGGGGGTGTGTGTGTGGGGGTGTGTTTGTGCATGTATTCGTGTGTGTGTGTGTGTGTGTGTGCCGTTTGCCTGAAGGGCCCTGCAGGACGATGACCTTTAGATCGACTCCCGGGAGCTAGAATAAGTCAGCCTCGCCTGAGCGCAGCGGCCCAGCTGCTTCCACCTTTTCCATTTGATTTAAACTCTCCTCAGACGTTTTGTTACAAATAAAAATCAGTTTAAAAATGAACTGAACTGTTAGAGTTTACAGATTAAATCCCCCTAATTTGCCTCGCTGTTATTCTCAATTTGGAAATTCCTTTATATCCTTATACCTTCCAAAAATGTCTCAAACTTAGTTTATTTCAGAGGTAGGAATGTTATAAATGTTTTTGTGATCTGCAGAAAATATTCATCTTTCTCTGGATGAAGTTGTAATGTGGCCTTCTGCCTGTAGATGGCACTGTTTCTCCACCAGGGTGCGTCAGAAAATGAGGCTGAGGCACAAACATGTTTGTAAAAGAAGGAAAATGTTCCTAATGTGAGAGAAACTGAGTTCATCCACAGCAAACACTCAGACTTTAATCTGGAAACAATCTGCAGCTGAAACTCAAGGTAACAGGCCGTTTACCAGCTTACAGTTAAAATAACTAAAATATAATTGAACTAAAACCAACATCCAACCTGTGTTGTTACTCTGGGAGAATCCTCGTTATCGCTGTGTTTTTAATCACGGTTAGAATCTGTTGCTAAGAAACTAAAACTGTGGTGCAAATATGAAAGAGGAACCGAAGCGCTGAGGCAAAGTGAAGCCTCACACCAGCAGCAAAGGTTCACATGTTCATTATTAGCCAGAATATTCTGCAGATGCTCAGCTGGTTAATCCAGATGTTAGTCAGCATGTTGGCCTGCAGTGACATACTCCATCCAGTTTACAAACAGCAGCTTATAAACTAAATGCTCCCATTAATATGTGGCCAATTATTAGTGTATTTGTCGTATGAAGCCGACCTACGATGGCAGCCTGCAAATATGCTAATGTCAGAGTTTACTACAGTACAATAAATACAGATTTAGTTAGTTGGAACCTAATTGAATGAGTTTAAAAAATGTTCTGACTGAAATGTTCCAGTTTGTTTTAAACTTTCTTCCTTCCTCCTTCAGGGTAATTTGCCCAAATACTCCCACAATGCCCTGGTGGTCCAGGCGATGAAGACCAACCTGACGGACCCAGACATGCACGTTCTGTTCTTCGACGTGGAGGCGCTGATCATCCAGCTCCTGACGGAGGAGGCTCAGCGGCCGAACCCGACGCTGGTCTCCCCCGAGACGCTGCAGAAGAGCCAGGCTGGCGCCGACAAGGGCGGCTCCTTCCTGGCCAACAAAATCTTCAAACAGGCGCGTAGACGACCCGCGGGGGTCCGAGGTTCCCTCCGGCCGCCTGCTGACGACCCTCTGCTGTCTCCAGGTGAAGGAGACGATGAAGGAAACGATCAAGGAGCACCTGCTGGACGAAGACGAGGAGGAGGAGGAGGAGATGAGGAGGCGCGAGGAGAAGTCCAAGTCTCTGAGTCTGCTGGAGTACAACCTGACCATGGACACGGCCAAGCTGTTCATGTCCTGCCTGCACGCCTGGGGCCTCAACGAGCAGCTGGACGGCATCTGCCTGGAGCGACTGGGCATGCTCAGACCGCACTGCCCCATCTCCTTCGGCCTGATCTCCAGGGGCGGACACATGTCCCTCATGCTGCCCACCTTCAAGGTAGGACCGCAGCTGCTGGACGATATTAAAGATATTTATTGTATTTGTATAGTTATTGTTTCGTATTTCTTCCTGATGTTCTTTGTTTGTTCTAAATAAGATAAATGTTTCTCCGTATTTCCCAGGAGTCTTTGCTGCGCCAGCTGTCCCTGGCGACCGGCCTGAAGCTGTCTCTGTCCGACATCGTGGGGAAGGGGACGTACGGCGTGTCCAGGGCCGTCACCACGCAGCACCTGCTGTCGGCCATTTCTCTGTCCAACACGCTGATGGGCATGACCAACGCCACCTTCGTAGGCGAGCACATGAAGAAAGCTCCGGCCAGGTAATCATCCTTCCACCAAACTTTACCCAGAAAACACGATCAAGTTCAAAACAAACAAACTCCTGATCCAGGAGTCCAAACAAGCTGGACTCAAAGTCTCACATTTTTCACACAGACAATAAACCCTCAGACTGTCAGGCCTGCAGGTGTGTGTGTGGGTGTGTGTGTGTGTGTGTGTGTGTGAGCTGATTGTTCAGTCTGTATGAGCTCCGATTGAGCTGTGAAAGATTTAACAGCGAGGTCGCAGTCTCACTGCTCCAACAGTAGCACAACATTTCATCAACCAGCGAGTAAATCCTGAAACTCTTAGAGCAGAGAACGGATCAGCTCAGTCTGGGATCTACTGGGATCTATTGTTCAGACTGGGATCTACTGGGATCTATTGTTCAGACTGGGATCTACTGGGATCTACTGCCCCTTCTGTGATCTACTTCCCAGTTTAGGATATAACTTCCCAGTGTTCTTCTTTTTCTTCTTCATCAACTTAATTCTTCAACTTCTTCGATTTTTTTGTCAAAGACTGTGATGATTTCAACTTCTTCGACTTCGTTGACTTCAACTGTTTTCTTCTTCTTCGTCTTTCTCTGGTTCCTTGAATCATGGATGGCAGCTTGTTTCTCCTTCAGGTTGTTAGCAAAGTGTTGATGATGTTGGAGTCTGATTAGAAGTAGCTCCTGAAGATGCTCTTCACAGAAATTAAAACTTAACATTTCAACTTGTGCACCTGTTGATTGGGCAAACTTTGACTTTATTATTATTACCAACTGCTGGTGAAACATTTTAGACTTTCCGGAAGCAGCAGGCGTTCGGCGGCTCAGAGCTGCTGTTGATCATTATCTGGAGGAGAAGGAGGCGTTGAGTTGTGGCCAAACAAAGCTGCAGGTGATGATGAAATATTAAAACCCTGCCGGACACACAGACAGGAGCCTCATCAATCTGAAATGGGGAACATGAAAAAGCCAAAAAGCCAAACACGGTCAAATATTCACTAGTACCGGTTTGGAGTGTTGGAAGTGAAGATTCCTCTTTGACTTTTATAAGGCGGGAGCCGCTGCAGAGGGATGAGACTTCACAGGAAGTTGGAAACTTTCAGCTTATTTCCACGGATGTGTCTGCAGAAAACTAAACGCATCCGAAGTCTGGAGCCAGCCAGACCCGGAGGAAGTATTCATAGCGCTTAAACTTTTCTCATTTCAACAAAATCTGCTTTTTATTAGGATTTTATGTGACTCAAAGTAGTAAATTTTGGCTTCAGTCCAGCTAAATAAGCTAATGCTACATTTCCCTTTAACAAAACATGTTTGGAAAAATATCCACTAAAATAAAAGTTATTTTTAAATACACAGTGTGTTTTTTTTTTATAAGGTTCTTATATGAATAACAACATTATACGTTTGTGAAAAAGAGGATACGTAAATTTTAATCTTTAGGTGTTGGAAAAGTTGACAAGTTTTCCAACTAATGGAAAATAAAATAAATGTCACTGGTTCTTTTATCCAGTGACATTTATTCTGTGGAAAACTGTTCAAACTTGCATTTGTTATTTTCCCAGCTGTATTTAAAAATGTTAACTGACCCGGTGTGGAAGGTCCAAAGAGCCACCTGCGGCCCGGGAGCCGCAGGTTGGACACCAATGGTTTAGATCAACGCAGATTCATCATTGGTTTGAACGGCCTAGTCAAAGCTGAGGACCTGTAAATTATAACCGGACGTCTGGTGTGTGAGTTGGAGTTACAGCGTGACCTTTAACCTTTGGTTGTTTCTGTCCCTTTTCTGAAGTTTGTGCTTTTCTTCTTCTTCTTCTTCCTCCTCCTCTCGCTGGGAGTGATCTGTCGCCTAGCAACCGGCATCGACTCTGCCATCGATCGTTGTATTGGAAGTGTTTGTGTGTCTCTCTGTGAAAGTTCGGCGCCTCCAGTCTGTTCAGGGAGGACTGCACCCAAAATTCAATAGGCTGGAGCCCAACACCCCCCCCCCCCACACACACACACACACACACACACACACACACCTGAAGCGCACAGTGCTAGCTTGAGGAGAGCAGAATGAGTCAGAGTGAGACCTCCCTCCTGCTGTTTGCTGTGGATGGTCTTGTTTTCCTGTCTCTGCCCCCCCGCCTCGTTAATATTTGATGGCTCCTCTTTGTTGCCCCCCCCCAGGCCCCCCAGACCAGGAGGAACCCCAGAGTCTCCTCGGAGGACGCCCGCCGCCCCCCCCCAGCCCTCCAACCCGGCGCTACAGGCCCAGATCAAACAAGGTAACTACAAAAGGAGGGGGCGCTCGCTGCGGTCGCCCCTGAGGCCCTGCCAGGCGAGGGGGCGGGTGGGGTTTATAATGCAGCCCACCGGCGGTTTACCCCGCAGAGACGGTCAGATTCAAGGTTCGAGGGCCGAATCTGGCCCGCTATAGCGTCTTAAGTGGCCCTCTAGACCAGAGGTGCTCAAACCTTTCGCCACATTGGTCAAAATCATCGAATAAAAGTTCTAACAGGCCAATTGCTCCAGCGTTTTTATGAGCTATCACTACAAAACAAGTCATTTATTGTATTTTATCTGCCTGTCTGGAGTAAAAATCTGGAACTAAGATGTTTTCATAGCCTTTAAACTTTTTTCATTTGGTTCCATTTCAACGGAAAACTGCAGTTCAGTCCAGCTAAATAAGACTCAGTGCAGCTAATGTTACATGACACTTTTTGGATAAAATATCTACTAAAGTAAATGTTATTTTTAAAGAACCAACTTTTTTTTTGTCTTTTTAAGGTTTTCCAACCAAGAAAAACATTAAACCTTTGAGGAAAAAAGCATAAATACATTTTCTCCTGGAGGCTGTTGGCAGATTTTGTCAAAATTTCCAACTAAAGCAACTAAATCAAACCAACCAACTAAAGTATTTTAAATCTGGTCACCTGGTCCGACTGGATCAGAACCAAACTAAAGTGAGACCAGGTGGAATAGTGAATCTGTTCATGGTGATGAAATGAACGTATGAAGGGATGAAAGTGAACCAAGTCGGATACTAACTGCTCACATCTAACCTGCACAGCCTTGCTCTCTTCGCTCCCCCCGACCTGGGCTTTGTTTAGGCCGTTTATTCAGACAAATGAAACATTTTTAATTCATTTCGGCCGATTAAACGAAACGTTGTGGCTGCAGATGAAGCAGGAAGGTGAAGCTGCTGCGCCTCACTGTAGGGGAGGTTTTAACCAGCTGCCACCATCTGCCCACTGCACACACACACGCCCACACACACACCCCCTCACACACACCCACACACACACCCTCACACACACCCTCACACACAGTGGCACCCCCTGGACGCTGTGGAGGCGGGGCTTCCCTGCTATTGTCCCGCCTTAATTGAGGCCAAGCATGACAAGCGTGTGGACTTATTCATACCACACGCCTATTGAGGCCCGACCCGGCCCGGCCCGGTCCGACCCGTTCCCCCTGGTGCCCCTCGCTGTGGCTCCTTTCACATGGAAATGGAGCCAGGAGGCCCCTCTGATGTACTGCAGCAGGAACACACAGTCCCAGTCCCATCTTGCTTTTCCTCAATGGGAACAATGGGGAGATTTTCTGCACTTTAGCTCCTGGTTTCCTGCACGGATCAGAACCAAAACATTTAACCAGAGTCCAATTATCTGAGCTAAAACATGATGCTACAATTCTGATGAGTTTGAACAAAGAAAAGTGGATTTTTTCCCCCACTTCGACTTATTCATATTTTTAGACCAACATGTAAACAAATATCAGACATTTTGGTAAATCTGTGTTTATCTGTTTATATCAGTATTATAACTTCAAAGGTTATAATACTGATATAAACAGATAAACACAGATTTACCAGAATAAATAATAAAATTAAAACAAATCAGTTGCAAGTGTCCAAAGTTCAGTAGTAATAACAATTTGTTTATTAAACTTTATTTTTAAATTATTACCAACATAATCTTGTAAAACAACATTTATTTACAGATTTTAGCTAAAAGGCAACTTTGCTGCACCCAAATCAGCTTTTAATTAATTTACTAAACTTGGTTAAATATGGCAAGTGTTTTAAAAGAAAGTGATGCAAAACCTTTTTTTTTTATTTTAGCACAGAAGAAGTAGCCAATAAGTAACCCATCTTTGTCATATCTTCGTCTGCTTGCCTGTTTTGTTGAAAATGCAGCACAATGCAGCACAATGCAGCACTGCCAAGTTTGGTTTGAAACAATCAGTATCTCTTCTATCCAATTATCTTCTGAAATTTGAGCAAACTTTAAAGGTTGGAAAAAAACAAAAGAAAATGCAAACATCTATTATTATTTTCCCTTTTACAGTTTTTTCTTGAAATTTTCTTTTTAAGTTTCAATATTTTGCTTCTTTCTGAATGAATAGTGCCATGAAAAAGTATTCACCCACTTTAAAACAGAATTAAATAAATGTTAAATTAGTTAATTCATGGTTTAGCAAGCAGAAAATTCCATTTTATAATCATTAAAAGTTCTGCAATTTGACCCAGGAGTAAATGACATTATTTGTAAACTGTTTTTGTTTTAGCTCAAGTTTTAATAATAAATTCAGAAACTAAATATGTATTTAAGATGACTGTTTCTTGTTGGAAGCAGGGGGCAGCAGCCATCTTGCTTTGGTTGCAGTTTAGTAGAGGGTGGTTTGTTTAAAACTAATAACTGGTTTTCAGTGAGTGAAGTGTTTAGTTTTACCTTTACTCTGTAAATATTGGTTATGATTAGCAGGTTTTTAATAAAAGCTAGCCAAGAGCTTAGAAACTCAGCTGGACTAGGGGAAAAGCAGCAAATATTGGGTTACATTGCTAATTGAAGCTAATGGCTAACTGAAGCTAACAGCTTCCTGTACTTCCTGTCTGTCTGAATGTCAATTTAATTCACTTCCTGTTTTGTTTTCCTGACTTCCTTCCTCCTCTGGCAGCTTTTCTGTCATATTTCTAACCTTTTTCTTTTCTTCTCGACTATTTTCTCTCCCTGTCTTCCTTTCCAAGCTGCCAGCGCTGCTGCTGCCGCTGCTGGGGCACCAGGGGCCCCTGGGGGCCACCCTCAGGGGGCCCCTGGCTCTCATAACATCCCCTCAGTCAACGAAGGTACAGACTGATGTGACGGGTGCCGCTTAGGGAAAGTTTGCAGCTGTATCCATGCTTTCTGCAGAGAGCCTCCATTCCCTCTGCCTCTCCTCCGTTGGGTTTCCTCTCTGTGCTTCTTACGTTCTCGCCTCCTCGCTCTTCTTCTCTGTTCCTTTCCAATCTGCCCACCTTGTTTCTCCTTTCTTGCATCAGTCTTGTTTTCCCCACAGTGTCTGCTCTCCACCTCAGGTCTATAGCTCCAGTCTTTGTCCTTGTTTTGGGTTGAAAATGTCTTCATGTCTGTGTTGGTCTCAGTTCGCTCT
This sequence comes from Brachyrhaphis terrabensis, assembly GCA_903067065.1. Lineage (NCBI taxonomy): Eukaryota > Metazoa > Chordata > Actinopteri > Cyprinodontiformes > Poeciliidae > Brachyrhaphis > Brachyrhaphis terrabensis. The sequence continues at coordinate 17,092 of CAEGAG010150179.1, forward strand.
CAGATCTCGCTGCAGTTTTAAAACTCAGATGCTTCAAAACGATTCGGGGAAATTCATGTGACTCTCTGAATCAGGCTTGTTTGGATTTCTGAAGTATAAAATATTGTACAAAAGTCTTGAGTCTTTCATCCTTTTGTTAAAAGATGTTAACCTATTTCAATGTTTAACCAGTCAGTATTAAAATCTAAAGGATGAATTCTTTACTTTTCCATTTATAACATCATGCAGGATAATTTACACTAAAATTAATATTGTCATTGATGGATTAATGTCTAAACAATTGTCAAAATCAGCAAACCTATAATTTATTGACTGTTTCCATTACAAATGAGTGTAGAACTTTGCTTATATTCCACTAATGTAAAGAAAATTTTATTTACTTCTGCAACTGTTTTGTGTCCATTAAATAAGAAATAAATTAAAATCACATGAATAAGTTTGTTCAAACAGCAAGACATTAAAAATTATGCCATCATCGTCCTACCACTTCCTATTGTTGTCTTCATCGTGCTAACATCATGTGACTCGTGAAAAGTGTTTCCATTACAGTTTAAAATTTTACTCAAGAAAGAGAAAAAAGGTAAAAATACTTTTTTTCAAAAACCCTACTCAAGTAAGTTTAATTGAGTAAATGTAATTAGTTACCACCCAACTGTACTTATGACCCAAGACTTTTGCACAGTTGAAGAACTACACTGGAAATGTAACAGAATCTTAGGAAGAGTTTATTTATTACTGTCCAATCACATCAGTATGAAAATAGTTTAAATCTGCGTTTTATGAACCTGTAACTCGTCTTTTTCTAAATTTGGAAACAAGCAGAATGTCATCGGCCAACAGTTTGACTTTCCAGATAGAAATGCATGTAGGGCAGCGCTGACGGGTTTGAGAGCGCTCTGACAGCTGCTGTTCTGACATTCTGCTCTGTTTGTCTTCTTGTTTGCAGTGTTGTGGAGTCTCTCCTTGTTTTTTCTTTCAGTCCTGATGTTTCAGTCTCTGTGCTGTTTGTATGCTTGCTATTTCAGTCATGTCTTTAGCTAGAAGAGGGGAATGGGTCTCCATTAAAACTGCAACACAATCTGAGCCTAAAATGTAAGAAATAAAGTTCAGCAGGGCTCAGCAGCGCCGTCATTTTCACCAGCAACTCATCTGAGACTGTATTTTGTTTGAAACTGGTGAAAGGCTGAATGATAACTGATGTTTTATTTAATTTTTTCAGGTTTGACTCTAAATGAACTTTGGTGCAAACACTTTAACCTGATGTCAAACTCATCCTTTTCTTCCCAGTGTTCCTACAGGATGTTGGTTTTTATTATTGAGCCCTTTTATTTACACTAGGAATGTGCTTGCATTTTTCTTAAAAGCTTGTTGTTTGCATTTGGGGCCGTGAAGTGCCTTTTCAAAGCTTCTTGAACTTTAATTTCCAGCTAGCGTGGCAAAAGCAGAGTTTTTCAGAGTATTTATTGATGATGGGAAGAGCAAGCATGCACACAGACTCATTCTTTGTTTGTAAAACTATTTTCTGAAGCTTTTAACATCGACTACAGTATTATAACGACCAGAAAATGGCAGCTGCCCTGCAGAAACATAAACTTTATCATCTTATTGTGTTGGAATAAATTTGAATAAATTATGTTGAAACTATGAAATTAAATAAAATTAACATTATTGTGACTACATTTTTGGGATATTTATTTGGGATTATTTTTTGTCTAATATAAAAAAATAAGATATATAAGGAAATATCTAATATTGGTGATAATATATTCAGACAAAATTAGTTTATATTTTCCTAAGTTTTAGAGTTTCAGACTTTAAAAAACATAATTTTTTCAACATGTAAAGTTTCTGCAGGACAGTGAAACAGATTAAGTTTAGATTGACTGATTCATCTTTTCTGAGTTTAAATCCCAACACATTAAAATAAAATAACATTATAATTGTTGCTTCTTGCAACTTAAACCTGGATTTACTCATTGTTATTTTTTAAGCTAAATTTCTTAAAGTTTGATTTGGAAAAATGAAAATTTACCTGAAACTTTCACCATATTTTATATTTTATCTTTGGAATTAAATTGAGAATAAATCCGTCAATCTCTCACTGTTAAGAGCCAAAAGTGCCACGATTCAATAAACAACAAGGTCAATAAATAAAAATAATTTATAAATATCACTAATAAAATGCTGTTAATAACAGAATGCATATAAAATGACTCTTATGTTTCAATAATTTATAAAATACTTTAATAATATGGAAAGCATACATTTAAATTTAGGTGAATTATTGTTTTTCAATTAAAATTATTTTACGGTGGACAGAAGGAATATATTATATAAAAAAATTTAACCTTATAGTTTTACGTCTTTATTTTATTAATTAAGTATTTATGTTATTTAATATATTAAAGTTTGATTAAAATGTTTTTTGCATAAAAAGTAAATTTGTTGGGTTGTGGCATTTTTGTCCCTGGATATATCAGAACTGTTCTAATATTTCTAGTTTTCTCTGTTTGTCTCGTTGGAAAAGGTAAGTTCAAAGATGGAAACTGGTAAAGAAATTTTCCCTGAAATTTCTTTCCTGCTTTAAAGCCATCTTCCCTCCATCCCTCACATGTAGTGGAAACCATATATTGAGCTGATATATGTGGACCAGGTGACGCATCGGCGGATGTTTTAGTCTGTTCCCGTCTCCCAGATGGAAAGTTTGGTGCATATTTTGGTCTAAAATATGAATGTTTTTGTCTCAGACCGACGCAGCCTGATGTGAGGCGACACGGAGACATTTTAAATGTTTTCTTTCATTCGTTAACTGGGTCATATCCGTGTCGTTTCTTCAGAAAACCTTCCAGGTTTTCTGGTTTTTTCACATCTGTAAATTTAAATTCATTTGTTTGAACCAAAGTATGGTGTGTGGTTTACCTCATGCTGATGTTTCTCTGTTGTTGTTGAGCTGTTTTAACGCCATCAGACAGAAATGATAAGTTTGCTCTAACAAGGCGGTAGACGACTTGTTTTCACTGAAGTCATGTGAAGACTATAGGAGTGTGTGTGTGTGTGTGTGTGAGAATGTCACTGCTGTTATATTAAAACTCTAAACCAGTCTTTCTCAAACTGGGCTCCCCAGACGCCCCCTAGTGGTATTTATTTGCCGTGACGTTAGCGCGAACTGCGACCCAAACAGCTAGCTTACCAAAGGACTGTTAAAATAATAATGTGTAAATGGGAAATCTGACGATACCGGTGTAAAGAAAACAACGCCAGGGCTTCTTATATAGTCGGAAGAAACAAAATCATACCTGCTGACAGTTTAATGAATCGTTCACCATTGAGTCGATTCTTTTGAGTGAGAACTGTTCTTTCTTTTTTACGACTTTGCTTGCTTATAATGCTCTGCCCACATATCAACACCTATTTAAATAGCTTTATTTAATTAAAATGATTAACGTCATTAAATGCAACCGGTTGAAATTGGTGGATAATTTCATATTTAATAGTGCAGACTCAACTCAAGTGTATTTTCTTTTATTGTGCTTCTAAATTACAAATAGCTCTAAATGTTATTAATGCACACAACACTTGGTAGTAAAGAGCAACTTCTCTTTTGATTTCCATGTGTTTGACATCATTGGAAATCCATACTTTCAGAATCTGTAAATAACTAAAAATGCCCTGAACAGACGTGTTTATGGTTTTGACAAACAGCCTAAAAGTCCCTTGAGGAGTTTGTGGGCTAAATGATCCTGAGCTTGAAAACGTTTGAGAAACATTGATCTAAACTGGGATCAGTCGCTGCTAAGCGACGACAAAGCAGCGTTTTCATGTAGCAGCAGTGATGCTTGCGGATCATCACGATTGAGACTGGGTTGGGTGGATTTTGCTGATCTTTGGCGTCTTTGTGTGCAGGGTGGAGCCAGCTGGCCGCCATGCACTGCGTGATGCTGCCGGACCTCCTCGGCCTGGACAAGTACAGACCGCCTCTGCTGGAGATGCTGGCCAGAAGATGGCAGGACCGATGTCTGGAGGTACGCTGAGATCTGAGAGAGCTGTTTCTGCATACTGCATACAAAATTGTAATCGAGTTATAGTAGTAATGTATTTATATTGTTTATAAGTTAGATAGGAACAAAGCTGTGTTGTTTACTGGAGTCACACAATACAAACCATTAATTGGAGGTTAGGAAACTTGAGACAACAACTGGACGTTGTCACACAACTCAACGTTAGGCCTGAAACTCTCTCTTTAGTATGGCGGACCGTGCCGAGCCGCTCAGTAGACCACGGACCAAAGACTGCTATTGTTCTGACCCGTTTCATTTGTTTAGGTCCGGGAAGCGGCGCAGGCTCTCCTCCTGGCCGAGCTGAGGCGGATCGGACAGTCCGGTCGGAAGGACACCATCGATTCCTGGGCTCCGTACCTGCCCCAGTATGTGGACACGGTCAGCTCCCGTAAGTTTCATCCCGACTTTAGGAGGACGAAGGTTTTACAGGGCGACGGGTTCTGAGGTTCTGGAGACGCTGACCGGGCCGAGCCGGTTACTGCAGGTTGACGCCGGTCACACATTTACATCCCAAACAGTTCAGCTGAAGCTTTAGGCAGAGTTCTTATAGAACAACAATGGGAGGGGCCTGGTGATGTCATAACGGCCGACCAATCAGAACAGAGCTGAAGGTGGGAATTCAGATGGTTTGTTTTTATATGAAACATCCGTCTGTCAATCATTGGTTTTTTTGATACACTTCACCATCTGCTTTTCTGTCCTCCATCTTGGTTTCGGTTTCTTTTCTTCCTGGGTTTTCAAAATAAAAGTCCTTTTAGATAGATGTTCTGTGAATTTATTCTTTTTATTTATTCTTTACAAACTGTCTAAGAAGGACAGAGAGCTGACAGCTTGAATGTGAAGTATGAATCCGTATCCTCCAGTGGTCTTTTACTGGACATGTCAAACCCTGATGAAGGTTTAATGATCTGGTTCTGGTTCTGACCCGGTCTGGGTTCTGACCTTCCTCACATGAAGTTTTATTTGGTTTCTATGAATCAATCATACATAAAAAAATCTATTTAAAGTCACGGTGGACAGGCGTATGAAGGTGAAGTCGTCGCCACCATACAGTTGAATTTCTGCTGCTTGTCTCGTGTTTCTGATGATGTCGCTGCCTCCCTGCTGCTGATTGGCTGCTGCGGCGCAGGACTCGGGCGTCGCTCTGTTCTCTGGCGTCGCTCCGCTGGCTATAGTTAGACCTGCTGATGGGAAGAAAGGTGAATCTGCACCTTGCTTTACTAGAAACCGCCTCCTGACATGCTGCATGCGTCTGAGCGCAGGAGCCGCGGTTGCAGAGGATGCTGGGAGTCTCTCGGGGGAGCGGTTGCCGTAGCAACGGGCACCGGTCAGTGTTGTGTTACCGCAGCAGGACCGCAGGCTGGAGAGGGAGGGCGATGGAGATAGAGAGAGGTCAAAGGGTCACCGAATCCGATCCCCGGAGCAGGCCGGGCCGTAAGACGACTCCGGCTGCCGGTGGAGACCCGGAAAAATCCCAGCAGGGTTCTGGAGGGGTTCTGGAGGGGTCCAGAAGAATCCAGAGGGACTGGAAGGGTACAGAACCACCCAGCGGTCTGTGTCTGGGTCTGGTTCTGGTCAGGAGGTTTTAGAAAATGTTTTGTCCATTCAGTTGAATTTGGTTTGTTTCTATATGAGAAATGGGTCCAGTTGACAGAACCCAACATGAATGAAAGAATCATTTACAGCTGAAACCAGAAGTTTACGTACAGAAAGAAAAAGACAAATTTTTCAGACCAAACATCTATCTGCTCTGGTTCTAGTTCTTTTAGTTCATTTAGTTTTAGTTCATCTAGTTGTAGTTCTTTTAGTTCATTTAGTTTAGTTCATCTAGTCGTAGATCTTTTAGTTCTTTTAGTTCATTTAGTTTTAGTTCATGTAGTCGTAGTTCTTTTCGTTCATTTAGTTCATTTAGTTTAGTTCATCTAGTCGTAGTTCTTTTAGTTCATTTAGTTTTAGTTCATCTAGTCGTAGTTCTTTTAGTTCATTTAGTTTAGTTCATCTAGTCGTAGTTCATTTAGTTTTAGTTCATCTAGTTGTTGTTCTTTTAGTTAATTTAGTTTAGTTCATCTAGTTGTAGTTCATTTAGTTTTAGTTCATCTAGTCATAGTTCTTTTAGTTCATTTAGTTTAGTTCATCTAGTCGTAGTTCATTTAGTTTTAGTTCATCTAGTTGTTGTTCTTTTAGTTAATTTAGTTTAGTTCATCTAGTCGTAGTTCTTTTAGTTCATTTAGTTTTAGTTTTAGTTCATCTAGTTGTAGTTCTATTAGTTCATTTAGTTTTAGTTCATCTAGTTGTTGTTCTTTTAGTTCATTTAGTTTAGTTCATCTAGTTGTAGTTCATTTAGTTTTAGTTCATGTAGTTGTAGTTCTTTTAGTTCATTTAGTTTTAGTTCATCTAGTTGTTCTTTTAGTTCATTTAGTTTAGTTCATTTAGTTTAGTTCATCTAGTCGTAGTTTATTTAGTTTTAGTTTTAGTTCATCTAGTTGTAGTTCTTTTAGTTCATTTAGTTTTAGTTCATCTAGTCGTAGTTCTTTTAGTTCATTTAGTTTTAGTTCATCTAGTCATAGTTCTTTTAGTTCATTTAGTTTTAGTTTTAGTTCATCTAGTTGTAGTTCTTTTAGTTAATTTAGTTTAGTTCATCTAGTCGTAGTTTATTTAGTTTTAGTTCATCTAGTCGTAGTTTATTTAGTTTTAGTTCATCTAGTTGTTGTTCTTTTACGCCTCCTAGTTGCAGTTCCTTCATTCTCCAGCTGAGCCCAGGTGGCGCTGCAGCAGCTGCAGGAACAGGAAGTGGTTTCTGGCTGATCAAAGTTTTTCTCAGTCAGTTTGACTCCTGATCCGTCCTGAGAGGCCTATTGCCTCTTGGGAGTTTTGTTTATAGGATGGACATGAATGTGAGGGTCTCTGGGTGTCCATCTATGTCTTCCTGTGTGAATGACCTTTGACCCTGCAGCCTGGACTCCTCCTCTGCTGCTTGTATTGTTTTCTGGAGCATCTGTACGGCAGCCCTCAGGTTACGCTCAGCGCTCCTGATCAAGCAGCGGTTCTGTTCGATTAGCCGCCTCCGCATGCTTCCAGCCTGCTGTGGCTAATTAGACACGGCCGCCATGTTGCAGGCGCCGCTAACGGGCCGGTTCCTACCGACCCGTCCGTCCTTTGTGTTCTGTCCCACCACTCATGGTGATTTAGAAGTAGATTGTTTTTCTTGTGTAAAACAGAATCTTCTGGTGTCTTTTAGTTTTCTAATAAGTCTGGGTTTGTCTGTCTGTTGGCGGTAACGGTTTGTTTTCATTGCTAACGGCTAACTGGAGTTTTGATCTGCAGCTTTTCAGGACAAGCTGCAGCGTCAGTTTCATCAGTGTGAAACGGGGGGGAGGCGGAGGAGGGATGCAGGATAAGTGGGAGGGTGGGGGCGTGATGGCGTGCTCCAAGGTCAAGCTTGTCATGTCAGCCATGACACATTGCTCCCAGCATGCCTTGTTAACCTCCTGGCCCTCCTCCTCCTGTCTGCTGTTTAAAACATTCACTTCTTGATGTTTTTAAAGCACAGCGGACCTGCGGCTCGCTCCGCTTCCACATCCTTTTCATTTCACAGTCTCTGTGAAATGAAAAATAAATCATTTGGAACAAAAAAGGAGAAAAAACAAAACATGAAAGTGTGTCTGCAGGTGATTCTGTTTGAGGCTCAACGTGGCTGTTACCTTACGGAGGAAAAGCTTCTGGGAAAATTAAAGTAAAAACAACAAAAACTGAGACATTAAATGAAATTAATAAAAACAGTAATTATTTTAATTATTGAACCACTGCTTAATTTAATTCTCACTTGCTGTTTCTCTGTAAAATCTTTTTCAAGCAAATATGTAAAAATATAAAAAATACCAGCGTCTAAACATTACCGTCCGTGTTTTCTAACGTAAATAATAATAACTGTGGTTGTTTTTGACACATTGTGTGAAGTTAGCCATTTAAAATAAACCTAATCCCTCCAGCCCTGTTTAATCCACTTTAATCCAACTCTAGTTCATTTGTGGAGGTGTGAATGCGAGCTCTGGTCAGGAAGTGGACTACAGTGCAAAGCATCCTGGGTAAAAACAATCAAAACAGACGTGCTAGCCTAGCGCTGACGGGAGAAATGGCTCGGGATTTTCTGACTAAAAGTCTGACGCCTCCATTTTAGTTTCCATTTGGTGAAGAACGAAGTTGCGTTCAGTGTCGTTTTCATGTTGTTTCCTTCAGTGGTTCTTGGCGCAGCGCCCCCACAGGCGAGGAGGGGAACAGGTTGGTTTGACTCAGCAGATATGAAACAAATGTTTGATCCCAAATGGAACCGAGTCGACCGGACCATCAGTGTGAAAACAGCCTGAATATCAGCTCATGTTCTCGTTCTGCCCGGTTAATTAGAGCGTCGTTAGAATCGGACCTTTCTGCTGAGTTTCCCCGGTGGAAACAGTTTTCCTTCTGTTCAGCCACAGCCTGGCATCCGTTATGTTTTAATTAAGTCCAATTAAGTTTTTATCACTTTAATGTTCCAGACGAATAATCAACAATCAGGTGGCGTATTGGTCTTCTGTCAGAGTGTGTGTTTGTGTGTGTGAAGTCGTTACTGAGCTGTCTGCAGAGTCTCTGCAGGTTAATTGGAACATGAAGTGCTGTGTTAACCAGGATTTATCAGTGTAATTACACACACTGTAATTAGAGGTGTTTTATTGCTCTAATGAAGCCAACCGTATGAAATTGTTTGTGATGTTTTAGTTACTGATGTCTTTTTTTCTCTTTGCTTTGTTAAATTTCTGGAGGAAACAGACATCAGTGTGTCCAGCGGAGTGTTTGCACTCATTTATCAGAGTGTGTGTGTTTCCCCACAGATTAGAGCGGTGTTGACTCTGTTACCTTTAGCCGCTCCGTTCATTAGAGCGTTATCATTCATTAGCTTCAGCTGCTAATTAAAATCCGCTCTTAATTGGCAATGCGAAGATAATTCTGTCATTTATTCTCTGGATAACAGGGAGCCCCAATAAACCTTTATTAGCTGCTTAAACAGAGCAGTTAGCCTTTTAATGAGGCCGACCTGATGAGGTTTTCCTCACACACACCAGCAGCGCTGCCGCCTGCAGCAACACCTGCTGGTTTTATGTCCTAACCAAAGGTTTTCGGCTCGTTTTCCGCAGCTGGAACAGCAACAGAGACGCCGCCTCAAGCCCCGCCCCCTCCGGAGGCTCAGCCAGTGGAAACCAAGGCTCCAGAGGAGGAGATGGACGTGACCGACGATGACATCACAGCAGGTACCGGCAACGAAACGACAACACTCAGGTTAAAACACAAGAACCTGGTTTATATACAATGTAAAGGTCAGATAGAGGTCATTTATCTAAAACAAATAAAACTTCATATTTCACTATAACTCTTTACGTAAGATAATAAAGACTAGAGTTCATCAAAAATGTTCCACAATTCAATCTGTTTCAGTAAATTCAGTTAAACTGGAGTCTGTAATACGATGAGATACGAACAAAAAATATAATAAAGTTTGTTTTTTGTTTGTATGAGAATTATCTAAAGTAAACTGAGATCAGATGATGTAAACCAGGAAGAGATAAGACTAAACTAACCTATGCTAAGCTATGCTACATGGAGCTAAACTAAGCTAAACATGTATAAACTGAGCTAAAGCTAACTGAAATAAACTAAACAACACTGAGCTAAATAAAACTACAAGACAAATGATACTTTGGAAAACCAAGATAAATTAAACCAAACTGAATTCAGCTAGCATATGCTAAGCTAATCTACGCTCAGCTAAACTGAACTAACCTAAAGCTAATTTAACTTAACACTGATTTGATCTAAGATGAGTTCAACTATTTTAATCTAGTCTAAACTCATCTGAACAAAAAATAACTCCTAACTGATCCAAGTGATCTGATATAAATTAAACTAAACAAAAAGCTAAAATAATTACTGTTAATGGGCTTTTTCCCTTTTCTAGTGAAAAATGAAAGTTTTATTCCACAACCTGTGATGTTTGTGGTTGACTAGGGATATAAAACTAGCTGATCAGTTTGAATGACATTTTTCATTTTCTGATAACCCAGAACTTTTCCATTCTTTCTTTTTGAATCAGTTTGAAGATGTAAGACTGAAAGCAGAGGAAGTGAAGTGTTCATATCTTCCCTCTGCTGGTGCCAAACTGAAGGTTGTTTCTCTCAAACTGCCTGATGCGCTGTAGGCCGGAGGAACCCAGAGATCTTGTTTATCACTTCTGGGCAGCTTGAACTCAGGCGATTTGCTCTGCTGAGTCGGTATTTAAGCCAAACGCAGTAAGTGTTTCTGCATCGGTGCAGCTCTGAATTCCAGTGAACCTGAATGGTGTTAAAAGCCGTTTATCGGTCGCCTGTCCCACAGTTACACAGAGGAGAGGTGAGAAACGGGCGACACCTGCACCACAGGTGGAAACACACACCTTCCACTCCACTTCTCTGAATACACAGGCTCCACTTTCACCTTTTAACCTGAACATTTACTCACCGTGTCGCCCAGTTTATGCTGCTGTGGAAAATTAGTGACCAAAACTCTTGAGCTGAAAATGTGGGTCTATCTAGATCCAATAATATTGATGAATATTTACCAACTTCATTGTGTTAGTAGGATCATCATCCCACCACCACCGTGCTTCACTGTGTATGATGACAAATCATCCGCAGCGTTTCGTCGTCCTGAGATGTGAGCGAGTTTTAAAAAGTCGCTAAAGACGAGACAAAGGAGGGAAACCTTCAAAGACACAAAGACGAAAGGACAGACATGACGACAGCCGGGCAATCACCTGGCTTCAGGCTGTTTCCACGGCGATAGACTCATCTCATCAATGTGTCGTCTCCCCGTCCCTGTCACACACACCCACACACACACGTACACAGAGTTCAGGATGTGATGACATTTGTTGCTCCGTGCCACAGCTGCAAAGCCTCAGAGACACACACACCTGAACCTGGCGGTGTGTGTGTGTGTGTGTGTGTGTGTGCTGTAATTATGTCTCTAACAGTGTCAGGGGATGTTATTAGGATCCACATCACGCTCACACACACACACACACACGGTATGGGCAGGACTTATTGCTGAGAAACATCCCATATATAAGGGAAGAGACACATTAGAAAATGAATTTCACTTTTTCTAAATCACAAACCGGATCAGTGGCATTAATTACCAGAACTCTGGGGTTTGGATGAAATTAGTTCTGCTGCAGCAACAACAGCTTTACAGCCAAATACATCAGACTGAACAACAATTAAACATTTTAGCTTGTAGTCGGAAAGGGAAATGTAAATTATTTCACTGTTTGCCTTATTAAAATAAATATAGCAAATTTTCTAGACATCTATTGGAAAAATGAACAAAATTAAGTTTATTCTGACAATAACGTTCTTTAAAAACATTTGCTGTATTTAACCAAGTTTAACAAATTAATTTAAAGCAGGTCTGGGAACAGTGCACAAAGTAATGTTATTTAAAGAAATAATCGGTTTGTTGCCAACATTTTCTATTTTTAGAAGATTTGACTTTGATACTTTTCCACTAATTGTAAATATTTAAAAACTAGAAAGTCTCTATCTAATTCAAACACCTGTGCTGAGGGTCAAACGTGCATCAGGAGCCACATACAAGCAGGTCCTGGTGACTTCCTGGAGGCGGAGTTTCAGAAAGAACAGAAGCTTCTTAAAGAGACAGAGGCCCAATTTCAAGGCATTAAATCACTTAAAATATCAAATATTTTATGTCATATTTGGTATTTATAGTGTTTTTATAACAACTGAAGGTAAAATAGTTACTTGATTATGATATAAAATGGCACTTTGTGCCTGGAAAACACAATTTTTCCACTTTAATGTTTATTTATCCACATCCAGGATGTGATTCAGCAGGAGAGTTTGGGGGGATATTTGTTTGAATATTCATATATTTTCAAGTCATGCTGTAAAATGCGTCTCGTTCAGATAAAAACTGTTATTATTATTATTATTTCCTTTCTAATTGTTGGATGAAGAGCAGTGTTGGTGGTTCCCACTAGAGGGAATCCTGGTTCTAACTGGGAATCGTCCCATCCTCTGATGGAGAGGTCGACCTCTCCAAGGTCAAAGGCCCCAACCACCTTCCCACTAAACAAACCCACTTCCACTGAGCTGGGAGACATTTTTCTTTCCTTCTGGTTCCTCAGTGAAACTCTCAGCTTTCCATGTTTTTCCACTATATTTTATTTTAGCTGCTAAAATCTGCTGTGATTTCTTTGTACTGTCTTTCCTCTTCTCCGCCATCTTTGTCCGTTCGTATCGCTCCTCTGTCTTCCCCAGCGATTGAGGTCAGAGGTCAAAGGTCAGGCAGGCCCTCACCTCTCGGTGTCATTAGCCCGGTTGTGATTTGGTTAGCTGAAACGCCACGCTCCCTGTCTAATCTAATCCCCCGGCCTGGGCGGGTCGGCCGGGTCAGATCACATTTCTCCTCAGAACAGATTGAGCTCATGTGGAGATAAATGTTGGAGCTGCGACTCTGAGGGCTCTGATTGTTTCCGATGATTGTTCCTCGGTGTCCCCAGAACGGGACGCAGCTGCTGGACGGGAATATTATTATATTACAGCTAGAAGCTCTTTTCTAAATACTGATAATGTAGAGGAATGTTTCTCTGAGAAACTAACATGCAGCCGTGCTGCAGCGGTTTCCTATAAATACTAGAGGTGAGCAGATCGATCCAAAATATTGATAATATTGATACCAAGTCGGTGTCAGATTGATAGTTTCAGATTCCCTCTTGAAATGTTATATTTTTGTATGTAACTTCTGAACTCAAAATAGATTACGTTTTGCTCTCAAGTGATCATTTTTTACAGTTTTAGGAAAAATTTACATAATTTTCTTCGTTTTTTTCTGTTTTTGTTTATGTGTCTGTTTATGTGACACCATGTTTCCTCTACACTTAACCCAATTAAAGATGTGACCTCACCTTTTAGTGATTTGGATTTAAAAACAATTAATTCATCATAGTTTTCACTTGAGCACAAAAAGGCCACAACTAATTATAAACCAGTAACCAGTAAACCAACCAATCAACACAAGAAACCAACTCAATTAAACCCAACCAGCTGACCAAACTTAACTAATTCAACTACGTAACCAACCAACCCTGCCAAACTAAACCAGTTGATCAAAGTAACTAATCTGAACGAAACACAACCAAACTGACCAACCCATCACCTAAATAACCACCAGAAGCAGCTGATCAACCAACACAAACATCCACCAAAAATAATCTGAAATATGAACCATAATGTAATTAAAGTGTTTAGATGAAAAGTTTGAATCTCTGCTTGTTCAGAAGAGTTTGTCTGTTTTCTCGTCCTTCTGAACTTGAACCCAGTTTGTCTTGTGGTTTCTGGTGAGGACGGGCCCCCTCCCCTCCCTGCCTCCATGCGGTCTAATTGAAGCCCGGCGTTCACGCTGAGCGCAGATATCTGCTCTGTCTGTGTCTTAAGACGGTAAAATACACTTAACCTTCAGCTGGACTCGGCCCGTTGGAAGGGCAGCCACCGTTTCAGGACTCAAATCTTTTTTCTTTATCAACTTAATTGTGTTTTCAATTATTTCCCCAGATTTTCAGTCTCCTGGCATTTACAGTAAGGACATGGTTCCTTTCCCCAGACGCCGTCCTTCGTCTTGCTGAACGCTTTCCTTCAGCTGGAACGGCTGGAATATTTATTCACATTTATTAAACGTTTCTCTCAACGTTGTCTCTCCTCCTGCAGCGTTTTCCTTCTTGCACTTTCTCACATCATTTTTGTGCTGCTATTGATCCCCTCCATCGGTCCCCGGTGATCGGGTTTTACCAGTCTCCCATTGATTACCAATGGAAGCAGAGCATGATGGGAAGCTGCTGGGGTTGCCTTTGTAGGAGGGAGCAGAGGGAAGGTTGTCGGTTTGATTGCCCTCAACTCTCTTTATCTCAGAGTTAAGTCTGGGCTTCATGGGTAAAGCAGCAAACAAAACTTCTCAGATCAAGAAAAACATTCAGAATGTCTCTTGGCAGGGATGAAATTCAGACGGGAATATTTAATATTCACCTTTGGGTAGAAAATAAAAATGTAAGACGGCCTTAAACACCGAGCTGAAAACTGGGAGCAGGATTCTTACAGAAAGATTGAGAAATGAATCCTTCACACAGTTATTTATGGAAATCGGTGGATTTAAGGATTATTATTATTATATAATAGTTTAGACCAGGGGGCAAACAGCACAGGTTTGGATTTTTATGGTGGATTGAACCAGCAAATGTTTTTCAGTCAATAGAGATTTGAGGCTTGGACTTTTCCACCAGAGATTTTTGACTTGATTTGGACTTGGTCCCCAAAGACTTGAGACCCGACTTGGATTACGCCTCCAGGGTTTCAGACTAGACTTGAACTTTCCTGCTAAAGATCTGACTCTTAGTTTGGACTTTCTCCCAGACGCTCGACTTGGACTCGTTCCCAGAGACCTGAGACTTGGTTGGACTTACCCTTTAAAGACTTTTGTCTTGACTTCGTCTTTCTCCCAGAAGTAAAACTTGACTTTTACTTTCACCCAAAGACTTGAGGCTTGAGAAATGACTGGTGAACATCTCGACGCTCCACTGACGTCGTGTTTTTATGACCCGTCATAGTTGATCTGATGATTTTATGAGTTTTACGTTAATCTTAACGCGTCTCATTCCTTGTCTCTGTCCATCTTTTCTTCCTGGTTGATTTTTACAGTTTTCTGTATTTTCTGTCTCTCATCGTTTCTCTTCGTTTTGTCTTTGAGACGTTTCTGAAGACGTCTTGGTTTCTGCATCAGATCAGAACAAAAGCCGTAAGGAAAGCAGAGGGAAAATGAACTGAAATATAAAGTGCTCTTTAAAACAATGTTGATGTGAGTTATTAATTTTATTGGTGGAATAAAGTTTTGTCTTAAAGGTCACAGTTTTATCTGCTGAGTGACATTTCAGTTGTTTTTATGACATGTCCTTAATTTGTCCATCTGGGCCGGCCGGACTCCACAGGTTGCTGCATTACGGCGATCCGACTTTCCTTTAATACATTCCTTCCTTTATGGATAATCTCATTTCTGCCAGAATTCCTTTTTATCCCGCTCCATTTCTCGTTTTTATGAAGATTTAGCCGAGCGGAGGCGAGTGCGGAGGGGCGCTCCTCTGTCCTCCTCTTTACTTTATTGGGTTATGTTTTGGAGTAGGTTGGCCCACAAACAGGATTTAGATGCAATGTCATTATGATAGATCTGCTGGTTGCGAAGGAAGCCGATCGATTGGCTTCAAAAATCAATCAGTGGCTCCGCGGAGCAGCGGAAACCAAACCGGCCGCTGAAGCTCCGCTGGAAAACTTCAAACTTCAGTTTGTCTCAGACGATTAGAGGCGACAAAACGATTCAGCATCGGGTTGAAAGAACAGAAACACTATTTAGTTTCTTTATTTTTACCTGCTAATTTAAACATAAACTGAACACAGAGTATTTTACTGAAATGAGCAGACGATCCTCATTATTGCTTTATTTTTGACCGGTTTAATTAACTAAAATAGTTGCATTTTAACTAGATTTTCTTGTCTCCTTTAACTATTAAAATCAGAGCAAAGACCTGGATGAATACTTTATGTTGCATAAGTATCATGATCAGTTGCCAAAAAGGATTTCAACTTCGTAGGTAAAACACAATTTAGCAATTGTGTTTTTTTCCCCATTAATTAAGAAACAATTAAAATCACATGTGAATAAGTTTCTTCATGCAGTAAGTTGTTGTGAAACATGCGGCGCCGTCATCCTCCAGTCACTTCCTGTCTTCTTTGTCAGTAGTAACATCTGATTTTTGATCATTTTTGACTCGTGTGAAAAACGCCAATTTAGTCGCAGAATGTAAGAAAAGTGTTTTTAGTTGTGCAAAATACATAATTTTTGCAAAAATTAATCACAAACTGCAGAAAAAATAAAGTTCTATTGCAGTTTTGTGAAGTGAACAAATTTTGGCAAAAAAAGAAACATCTCATCTTGTCGCAGAAACTTTTCATAAAAAAGTGAGTTTATTTTTTTCACAATTGTTAAAATTCAAATGCTGAAAAACTGTTTGCAGTTTTGCAAAATACACAAATTTTGCAAAACATGAAATTTGTTGCAAGAAGTAATAAAAATGTTTCCATTGCAGTTTTGCGAAACATTAATTTTGATGTGGAAGAATCATTTTGCTAGCACAAAAAGATGTTTTTTCACAATCAACGTGTTTCAATTAAGCAAAATTATATTCATTTTCCCATTTTGTGAAATGTCATGGAGTTTGGAAATGCAGCTGCTGATCCTTTTCTCTCTGGCATCTTCAACTTTATCTGAACATCGTAAAGAAGTTGGTTAGCGATTCACTCTGCAGCTTCATTGGAGCCGTTTGTCGGTCAGAAACCCTTCAGTCTTTGGAGTCTTTACTTTCTCTGTAAATCTGAACTTTTTAGAGATTCTGGTTGGGAGTCCATCTGTAATTCTGTTATCTACTGGCCCGGTCTGGCCAGGGGGATGCCATATGTAATCCATTTATCAGCTGCTGGGCCTTCTTCCAAATGACAGCTGGCTTTTAGCAATCTCATTATGAAGAGCAGCGGTATGGAAATATGTGGACAGGGAGCACGTCTGAAAAATGAGCAAAAAATGGGAAAAGTAATAAATGAAACTCCATGGAGGACGGCGCTGATCGGACCTCAGCCTGAGCAGCGGCTCGCTCCTCTGGCTCTGTGCGTCTGTCCAGACGGATGCTTTTACTCACTTAACTGGAATCCATCTTGGATTTCATTCCACCTGGGACGCTTCTCGGATGCGTTTGCACAGTCAGCTGTTTTGGGATCAAATGGCCGTCTGACGGTGCTGCATTCGGCTCCATGTAGGATGATAACATCTCCCACAGCCGAATGCTTGGTGGCTTCAGCTGGGAGAGACACAGCCAGTAAATATCTGTACTGATGATGGCCAGTTCTCCTGATAAAACAGTAACAGAAGCTGTTTCCATCCAGTTTCCATGCAAATTTAAAAAAAATAAGTAGGAAATGTGAATTTTCTACACATTTCTGGTTTGAAATTAATCAACCAGAATACTTTGATTTTATGAGATGTTGACGTAACATAAAGCTGTAATAAACAGGAAGTAAAGATTGCTAACTAGCAAAGACAGTCTGTCCCCAGAAGCTGGAGGTTTTGTCAGAGTTGCGTGCCTCTGGTAAGGCACAGAGCCATGCATCGCTTTGGTTTTAGCATTAGCTTATGATAAACACTGTGTTGGTGTAGCTCTTTATCATTAGCGCCTGCTAAATACCTCATTGTTGTAGTTCTTTAACATTTGATACACACCACGATACTGCAGCGCTTTAGCCTTTGCTTCTGCTAAATACCGTACAAGTATAGCACTTTAGTATTAGTTACTGCTAGATACTGTCTTGGTATAGTACTTTAGTGGTACCTTGTGATAAATACTATGTTTGTATAGCGCTTTAGCATTAGTGGAAGTAGTGTTTATGATTAGTGCTTTAAGGTTAGCGAAGCAGTTTCCACCACTGATTAAGAAGATAAAGCTTTTACTGGTGATCCTGTAGCTTCAAACCAACTTCAACTTCTCTATATTTATAGAAACGTTTTGGATCCGGCTCTGGTGTTGGAGTAGGAGTCTGGTTAGTGCAGCTCTACTGTTAGCCGTTTCTCCCTGAACCTCCAGGTGTTGAAGGTCTTTCCACCTTTCGGAAGTGAGTTCTGTTTAAATCTCTAACAGCGGTGCGTCGCTCATCCACACGGCGTTTTCTATGCGCTGCTCATTGGTCTTTTGATCCGCAGTGTGTCCGCAGCTCTTATCTCCCACTGTGCAACACACATTGACGGCTCGCGCGCCGCCTCGGCCCCCCGCTGAGCGGGCCCCGCCGCACGCGCCCGCACAAAGGAGGTTATTCCGGGGTCGCCTCAGCGGACACAATGGAGAGGCGCTCCCTCCCTCACAAAGCGGCCGCACGCGTCCAGCCCTGGCAGGAGTTTGTGAACATGGCCGTCTGGGCGTTTCAATGCGTTCCCAGTGTGACTAAAGGCTTTCAGAGCCACAATGAGGCGTGTGCCTGTGTGGTGATTAATGCCGGGACAAAAGAAGTGTGCCGCTCACTTGTTATCAGCTCTGTGGAGACTCACAGGCCGGCCTGCAGCTTTTCCAGCGTCAAAAGAAAGAAATGAAAAGGTGGAAAAAAAGTCTCCTTTTATCCTGACGCCATCTTGAGACGCCTGGAAACCAGCAGCAGCGGCCGACGTGCAGCAGGAAGGCTCAGCTCTTTGTCTTCTCTGGTTCCTCTGGTTCATGTTTAGTTCTGGACGTCGTCTTTAGTCTCTTTACTCAGAAAACCCAGAGAGTCTTCAGGGCCTGGAGGACGGGATTCCCTTCAGTTACATCGCTCCATTCAGCATCGCCTGAAAACCACCAGAGACCAGGCTTCATTTCCTCCTTCCTTCATAAGTCCTTCCATTACTGCTGGACAATATGGCTGAAAAAGACAGAAGCATTTCATTTCAATCGATATAAAAATGATTGATTCGATTTTTGTTTTAAATATCTGAAATACCACCAATCTGGTGACGTGACCTTTCCTGTTTTATCCACAGTTTTCAAACCGCTCTGTTGTCTTTTATTTTGAAGCAGTAATGATGCTCAGTGGCTAAACTTTAATCTGCTGCTGCACAAGTTACTCAACAGGTTGTTGCTAGGTAACAAAAGAGTGAGAGTTGCTAGGCAACCAAAGAGTGAGTGAGTCTGTAAAGTAACATTAAAACGGTTGGTTATGGTTAAAACCAGTCAAATGAAGAAGTAACGGCTCATGCTAGCACTTCTTTATGTGTATCAGTTGAATTTCTCTCGTAAAATCAGGATTCAGGATCCGAAGCGTTGAGATTCGGTTGTTGGTCGTGAGATTCTCTCAGCAGAGTGAACCACAGGAAGTTGCTGCTATGAACCGTTTCTGTTTCCGTTCCTCCGCCAGGCTGCCTGTCCAACCTCCCGCCAAACGCCAAGAAGATCTCCAACTCGTACGAGGAGCGGCGGAAGCAGGCCACCGCCATCGTCCTGCTGGGCGTCATCGGAGCCGAGTTCGGCGCCGAGATCGAACCGCCGAAAGGTTCGGTGCGCGCTCGACCCGGAGGAGCGGTGCCGGAAGGATTCGGACCGACGAGCGGCGGCTCGTCCAACTACTCACTGGCCAGACACACCTGTAAGTACAGAAAGGATGACCTCACACCCTGAAACCTCTGGGTCAAAGGTCACCTGGTCTTTATCTAAGAATCCCAGTATTACAGTTCATAACTCCATGTACTTCAGCTCAGTTCCCACAGCATCACACATCCTTTACTCTACATACAGCTGACCCGCCTGAAATGTTTCTGAGCTTCTAGCTTTTATAAAACACAAAGTTTATGTTTGTGATGGTTGGACACAAAAAAATAAAACAATAAAGCAGGAAACAGGAAGTAAATGATTGATAATTAAAAGCTGCCAAACTCTCCTTTAATTTGGCATGCAGTCATAAAATATTTTTAAAGCTTTTTGATCAATATAGACATTATAGACATGCACATCATCGTTATTATCATTTATTAATGATTCATTTAGATGTTTTTGTATTTTCACAACGTTAAAACAGCTGCATCAGTTCAGGTTTCGTCTTTTCCAAACTCATAACTCCACAGCTTACAAACTACAAACTTCAGTTCTGGATTAGCGGTAAGCAGAGCGAAGGGATTGATTTTCACCCGCCAGGCCTGACACCTTAAGGAGCTCTGCTCTGATTCCTCACACACCGCCGCGCCGCGCCTCGGCGGGCATCAAACCTGCACTAAGTAAGGCTGCTCTTCCGTCCCGCTGCTCCCGAGCTCTGATAGGCTGCCTCGGGGGGCGTCCGCCCGGCGACAGGACCTGCGCTCCCACTGATAGGCTGTGGAGCGTGAAGCCAGCATCCAGCTCACCTGTGTGGAGGCAGTGAACACTCACTTCATCTGACGGAGAAACTGCAGGCAGAGAATCACATGGTTTAAATAATGACGCGTTTCCTGATTCATGACGCTTCGTCTCTTTAGTCCAGACTGATGATATCAAACCAGGACGAGGTTCAGGTTCAGGTTCTTCCTGTAAATGCTTCCTGGTGTCCTCACTTTGTTGAGGACTTTAAACTAAACAGCGTCATTTTTTATGTGATGATTTAATACACTAAGAACTGGAACTAGAAGCTATTTTAAATATACAAAATGAAATACAACAACCAGAAACTATAAATAAAATGGAAATAAAAACCACATATAACCTCTGTAAACAGAATTTGATGAGTTTCTTAGAGCAACAGGCTCAGTGATGTTTCTCCTCCAAGGTGAGGCGCAGTGGCTGCTGTATGGACACTACAGGGCAGTTCTTGCTTTAAATTTTGATTGATACCTTTGTATTGATTTGAATTCAGTGTGAGCCCTGGCCATCAAAGTCATAGATTCAATCAAAGATTGATTTTTGCGCTCTGATGTTGTTGTAGCTAGCTAGTAGCTAGCTGAAGGCTAAAGCTGCAGCTTAATGCTCTCTGTCACTTTTATAACAGCTCAGATGTTATAGTTACATCACAAAAGGGAAGATTTTGTTCTAGTTCCAGATTCCTTACTGGGAACCACAGGTTCTGTGGTCAGACCAGTAGCCGTACTCTCCTCTTCCTCTGGTTTTCCGTCTGCAGAGTCTCTTCTTGTTTTGTGTGTTTTCTGGTTTCTGGATGCAGCAGGCGGCTCTGCTGATGACGCTGGTTTTCCAAGGTCTCCTGAGTTCGTGTGGATGTATTGATTTGAGAGAGATGAGGATTTCTAGAGCAGCGGCGCCTGAGGGCACAAAGGTCACTCAACACTGAGATTTACAGACACCCTCCATCTTCCAGCAGAATCCTTAAAGATACTGAAGAATTTGAAATATCTCCAGCCTTGAAATTAGGAAAACAGAACGATTAGAGGTGACCCATGATGCTTCATTGAACAGGTCTGTGGTCTATACAAAACATCTTTATTACATTTATTGCACAAAATCATTCTTGGACAATGAGATTTCAGTCTGATCAGTTCAGAAAGAGATGTTTTAGGGCGTCTTGTCACTTTAAATCCAATAAAGCTGCTGTTGGCCACAACTCTCAACTCAAAGTTTACACTCACATGTTAAAATAATTACAAACAGACGCACAATTATAGAGCCGTTCATCTGTGAAAAGCAGCAAACAGGAATGCAGGAAACGGTTTTTGGATGGTGAATCGTCAACAAAAAAAAACTTGTACAG
>CAEGAG010150205.1:0-10772 GCA_903067065.1 Brachyrhaphis terrabensis
TGGTGTTCAGGTATTGATCTTCCAATAAAACATAATTATCAAGGGATATTTTAAAATTTCCTCTCAAATTTAAACATTTTTTAACTCAAAAACATGGCGAGCTGCTAGATGAATGACTGCCTGAGCTCCACAACCACCAGGCTTAGCAAGTTTCTGGGGGAAACCTTCTTCAAGTGCTCTATATTTGCTATGCCATGCAGTCACAGACATACAGTTACCTAAAGGGGAAGTACTAAATAGTTTTCCCATCATCATTTTTATTATTATCGGTCAGTAAAAGCCTGGCTCTGTTCTGTCCGACTGCATCTTCAGGCCCTATAAGTCTCCGTACTCCAGACACTGTGGACAGAATATGGGTCAAAGCCGGCTCAGTGGACCTGACACCAGCTTACCAACTGCTGACGCCAGCAGTTATACACGACACCACACAACTGCCGCCGGGCCACGTCAGAGAAACCGCACGGACCTGCATGTGTCACCGTGACAGAGGGTTTGATGAGGTGAAGGAGGATTCTCCTGGACAGTTGCATATCCAGTCATCACTTCGGCTACAGACGGATCATTGTAAAGAGCTGGCCGGTCAGACATGAATGACTGGACCTCTACAGTCAGACGAGGCATTTCAGAACCTTGTTAGGACTCACCTTTGGCTGTGACTAACAGGGAAAGACTGGGAAGTGTGGGTTTTAAAGGTATGGACCAGTTACAGGTACTAAACGAGAGTTTTCCAGACCAGTTTTCTCCTCCTGATTGGAGGACATAGATTGACTTAATGATCCTTATTGCCAACTTTGGCCTCTCCAATTATTTCACTAAAGTGTCAGAGTTTTGGTTCCCCATCTGGTTAGGGGAACCAAATTTTGCTTGACGATAAATTGTCCAAGTAATTACTGCAAGACCATTTTCAAGTAATATATTGACAATGGGCCTGTCACAGTAAGCAATAAATCAATTAATAGCATGATTAAATGAATTAAAATCATTCAATAATAATTTGAATGATTTATCGTTTTTCTCTCTTTCTACCAAAAACTGGATGATAAAGTCTTCAGTCTGGCGCTCCGGTCTCAACTAGCCTTTTCTTCTTTTATAGAGACTTCGTAATTCATTTTATTTGTTGTTTCTGTTGTGTTATTTATTTTGGCTCTTTAAAATGTCTTCTAGTACCAACGTTAAATCTTCATCAGAATTTGAAGATGTGTTCTTGCATTATTTTGTCATTATCATTTTATTACTTGAAAATGGTGTCAAAACAACAATATTATCATTTTATCGTTCAACAAAATTTGTTACTGTGCCAAGCCTAATTGATGATGACTTAATAATGCAAGACCAATAAATTTTACTCTTGTAAGAAACACTGGAGAACATTTTAAATATCCAAAATAAAAAACAACAATCAAAAACAATGAATACCAATACACCCAAAACAAAATTTCCCTTCATAAACTCTTTGACATGAAGCAACTTACTTTATTTACTGATGACAAAACAAATATATCATTTCTGATAAGACTGTCAGTTTTGTTTTTAAGCACCATTAATTAAAATTTATCGAGACAACAATAAGCCATAAGAAATTTTTCAGTCAAATGATAAATTGATGATCTTTACCAATTCTGTATAAGTAAGTTTAATTATTGTTTAATTATCCAAGTCAAAAACTGTTAACTATTTTGAGCATTTTTTTGTGAGCAAAGTCATTAAAATAATTGTCAAAAACCAGATTTTGTTCCACCATCTCATATCCTCACAATAAATTCAGTGCACATGGTAAAATATGTTCCCTAAAGTAATAAAAGCACAAGAATTTAAATTGGCGTAAATGTCATAAAAACAATGCTAAATGGACACACATCGCCAGGTTTAATTTTTTAAAGGCATAAGATTAAAAAAGTACATAAAAGCAGTGTGTATTTAAATAATGAGAACTAATTCTCAGGTGTGCTTTAAGCCAGTTTCAGCCAATCAGAACAAAGAGCCACGCTGCCAGCTTCATGATGAGGCTATAAAGCACCATGTGCCACATTTAGCCAACCTGTAGGAGAGGATGGGAACTTTCCCCACGTCGCTCCTAAAAATCACCACAAATAAGAGTTTAATCATTTATTTCCACTGTTTGTGTCTTTATTACTTCCATTACAAACATGTCCGTCAGGTTTGTAAACAGTTCTGCCTGAGAAATTAGCCAAACTAGGCCGAAAGCAGCGACCAAGAGGCTGACCGTGTTTCTTTCTTCTGGCTGATTAATTAATACGCCGCCGAATCGACAGGCTCGGTTCGGTTGTTACCTCGCAGTCGTAGAGGTCCGTTAGCTGGTCGATGATCCACTCCTCCAGGTTCAGTCTCTTCCTCAGCTCCTTTCGGTCGTATTTGACGGTAACCCGTCCCTGCTTCCTAACGGGAGGCTCCGGTTCCTCCGTGGTGCCGGCCGGCGTCTGGAAATACACCCGCGGTTGAGGGCTCGTCTCCGGGCTCGTTACAGCTGCCATTGCCGCTCGGTTAGGGGATGATTTCTCTTTTCTTAAAAAAGGAAAATGGACCCCCCTCCTATCTGGAGGTGTGGAAGTGTAAAAAATGGGAGTGTTGTTCCACAGATAAGTAGCTGTGTGTGACTTGAAATACCCCCCGAAAAGAAAAGAAAATAACGGTCGCTGGAGCTTTTGTTGTACAAAATGGCTCAGAGGGACACTGACATGGGATGTCCGCGTCCACAAAGACAGACCGACTGTTGCGGTTAAAGTGGACGGGTAACCGGCTTATCGGGCTATTTCCAGCATCCAGACTCCCTGCTTCTGTTAAAAAAAGGAGAAGGCAGCGGAGGCAGAGCCGGCCTCAACTCTTCTGGTTGAGTACAAAGAGGAATCACGCGTCGGTCTCCGTTCCGCTGCCCCAGCAGCAGCAGCGTGGTGGGCTTTACGGCTCTTTTCCGGGATCCGACTCTGATGGCTCGGATCTTCTGTGTACGAATTGTTCACGCGTTTATTTTTTTCAGCTTTTTGTGCATTTTTATTCTTCTTTGTTTGTATAATTGTGCTGTCGTTGTATTTTAAAAGTACAGTAAATAAATTTATATTCCTTATTCGTTCCTCTGTTCCGAGGAGAGGAGCGTGATGGGCTTTCCGGGTATTTTCCGGGATCCAATTCTGATGGCTTGGCTCATTTTTTGTTCATTTTTCATCTTTTTGTCTGTTTTTGTGCGGTCATTTGTATGTCAATAATATATTGAATAAAGTTCTGTTCTTTCTACCAAACATTATTAATGCTTGAGCAGATTCTGAACAGGTTATTTCTAACCGGATTGGATTTCTAAAAACAGGTCAGCTCTGATACTTTTTCTATAAATATTGCGTGTTTTTCCAATAAATGTAATTTTTTTTGTATTACATTTTTGGGAAGGAAGTCAGAGCAGGAAGACAGTTTAATTTATTTGTGGGCAAATAATTTAACAAAATTGTTGCAGCCTGGATCATTGCTTAAATTGAATAATACAAAAATGAACTCTAAAGATAGATATTTTCTTATTATTAAATAATAAATCATAATTAAAATTGTTAGCCTTACAACTTAATTTATTTAAATTATAAGCTGATTAATTTATTATTTTCCTAGCATGTAAAAATGAGAGCTGCTAAAGAGTCTGAAATTATTTAATGTTAGCATGTTTTCGTGCTGCATCGGGCTACATATAGTGAAAGTTTCACACCTTGATCTCATACTTTAACTTCAAAACAGCACAATAAAACCCAAAGATATTTCATGCTGCTTAAGTTTTCAATAGCTTGTCTCTCTTCCAAGATTACAATGTGAACCACAGGTGGAAATCAGCAGGAACAACTGTATTTTCTGCCTCAGTGTTGGTCTTGAAATTAAACTGATTCACCAGCAGGCAAAGGCCGCAGCGATAAGGTGTTAAAAGGAGAAACGCTTCGCATTTCTTCACAGTGGATCCATTGTGTGGTCACAGCAGGAGGCCTCCTGCCTGGACGGGAAGGTTGAAACTAAAGTTTGAATAACAACAGGAGTCAGGGAGGAGGTGCAGACAGGGAGAGTGAATCACAACCACCGTCTCTCACTTCTTTTATTGGTCTGTGTGTGCGTGTGTGTGTGCAAGGTGGGGGTGTTCACATCTATCATTTCTTCATATCATTGTGTGTGTAGGGGGGGGGAACACGTGTGTGTCCTACCGGGCAAATTTCACAGACAGCCATGGCAACAAGACATGAAACCTGAATTATTCAGAGAAAGGTCTGAAACTTACAGTCGAGTAAGCACACACTTAGACGTGTGTGCTCAGACATGCACAGCTTTTCACCCACATTTCTGCAACAGAAAAACTCAACAAACATGCTGCAATGCGAACAAACTCTCTGTGTCTTCTGGAGAGAGGGAGAGATGTTATTAAAACTCAAAATAATAAAGAAGGTGATGAGCAGTTTGTGTGTTTTGGTATAGGCTGTGCGATACGGCTTCAAAATAAAATCAGATTTTTAAAAATGCCAAATCGTAGATGCCAAATATTTTTGAAAACTTGTTTTTATTTCAGGTATACCTTCTGGAAAAATATCTGAACTTAAAGTTGAAATAAATAAAAAAGGATCATAATCCCGGGGCCGGCTGACATCTCTGAGATGCTTTGTTTGGTTTTCTACTTTTATGTTGCTCTTTCTGGCAGCAATGCCAGAATGCAAAACAAACTAAATTGAGCTAAACCTAAAGAGTACATTAGTAAAAATTGACTAATCGATAAAATCAATTTTAACCCAGCCCTTTATTGTTTTTTTCTGTCCAAAAAAATCTTGTGAAAATATTTAAAACGACACATTTAGACCAGAGAATCCAGTAATTGTCTGCAGAGTTAATTTAAGTTTATTTATACAGCACATTTACAACAACCTCAGCTGATCAAAGTGCTTCACAACAAACACAACATCACAGGTAGATAAATGATCAAATAAAAAATAAAATTCAGTTTTAGTAGAAATAAGACAATTATAAACTTGTGTTAGGGTTTGAATAAAAAACAAAACAATACTTAAACAACAGCTGCAGAAATTCTCTGCTGCAGAAAATTGCTGCAAACCCTGAATGTTTATCTCCGACATTGACAAAAACCTATTTACCCCAAACTCCTCTTTATTGGGTTTTAATCATGTTATAATGTTATTCCATCATCGGTTTAGTTTGATCTGCGTTAAAACTGTTTGCAAACTGTCTAAGATTGAGAGATTTTACACTCATGGTGGGAAGGCTGGCTTCAGAAGTGGCATTTCCTGGACTGGTTCAGTGAGCCAAGAAGCCTTTGAAGCATGAG
The DNA here is from genome assembly GCA_903067065.1 of Brachyrhaphis terrabensis. Classification (NCBI taxonomy): domain Eukaryota; kingdom Metazoa; phylum Chordata; class Actinopteri; order Cyprinodontiformes; family Poeciliidae; genus Brachyrhaphis; species Brachyrhaphis terrabensis. The sequence continues at coordinate 5,315 of CAEGAG010150205.1, forward strand.
AGAGAAAAAGATCTGCTACTGATCTGAAAACTCAAGTTTTTCCAGGGCAGCTCATTGTTTTTGCCAGCATGTGACAGAATGAAGTTGCTCATTGCATCAGATTCTGTTCTGTTCACAATGTTTACTATATGAGTTTTTCTCCTCGTTTACTTTTTTTCTGTTTTATCTTCAAAGCCTTTTTGTCTTCAAGAATTCAAAAACATAGATTTTTATCAATCTAAAGATGTTTTTTGTAAGAAATGTGACATGATTCGTCACGCCAAAGTGTCTTGAGGCAGAAGATGTTTATCTGTGGATTAACCGAATCGTTGATGCTTCTGAACGGAACGTATTTAATGTTCCCTGCAACATCAGCGCTGAAACAAGTTCAACTGGTTCTTTGATAGAAAACATTTCTATCATCTTTTTTTTTTTTACATGTTTTGCTCGCTCCATAGCTCCTTCAGTGACAGACATACTGCATCCGAGGTGCACAAAAAAGCGTTATCGCAGATCCTTCCTAATTTTATTTTATTTTATTTCCTTAGCATAGTCCTTATACTCAGTTGGACATTATTACCATTATTTCCACTTATGCTAAAAGGTTATGAATCATCCTGAAAGAAAAATGTGTTATTTAAAGATTTAAATTAACATAACAGCCATCTATACAACCTGTTTGCTTGTTTGTTTGTTTGTAGCCCCATTAGCCATTACCATAACAACGGCTTCTCCTCCTGGGTTCCACCTCATAAAAATAACATTTATTATAGAAACAGTTACATGAATGCACAAATATAACACTTTATGTAATAAAATAATTAAACTGTATTAGAAACAGCATATTTTCATAAATGTACAATTATAAAACTGTAAAATAATTAAGCAGAGCTCTTTTAAAAGCATTTGTTTCATGTTTTTATTCTTCTAAAAACAAATCTTTTGTTCAGCCTTCCTGCTGCATGGTGGAAGAGTAAAATATCGCGCAACGTTTGACTAAATAACAGTTGATTATATAAAACAATCTGTATCTTATACTACAATATTTCTAAAAAAGCATAAGAAGCCATTTAAATGAGAGGTATTTAATGTTCTCGCCACCAGAGGGAGCTGGTGGTCAGTTTGCATTTTATTTTTTGCGGTGTGTGAGAGACAATGAGGCAGAGCAGACCTCTCTATGTAAATCTCCATTAAAATAAGAAGCTTTCCCCTGCTTGTGTGTGTGTTATCTTTATCACTCCATGCATGAGTGTCCTCTGTTTGCACCTTACTGTGATTTATGTGTGCACATGCAGGTTACACCCTGCACAGCTGAAAATGGTTCATCCACATTCCTAACTGTTGCACAAACACCGAGCGTCAAACATGGGCGTAGTTTTGCTCTGCCGCCACTAGATGGCGGTACGTTACTTAATGTGTGCCTCACATCTGCCATGAGAACCAGACAGAAAAATGTATGTCATTCAAAACATTTTGGCACGTTTGCAAGAGATAATTCGGCTGTAAATAAATAAACGACTGCAGTGAAAGAAAATGGTGGTTCTCTGGTAATCGGTATTGTCCTTGGATTGGTGCTCTAAGGTTGGGAAGCTATAATCAGCTCTCAGCCTGGACGCCCACATGAGTGATTTTCTCCAAAACAACCCTGACAATAATCCTGCAGTGTTGTGGAGACAGCTCCAGACTCCAGTAAAAGCTGTCAGCGGCTGCACGCCAAAGTCTCAGGAATCTGATCAAGTTTTTATTGCTACTGTGGAGAGTCAGGCCTCTCCCATTGAAACCAGAGCATGCACTGGATATGTGTGTGTGTGGATAGAGAGGGCAGTGTGTGGAGGACACAGTGAGCATGTCTGTCTTTTTTTTTTCTTAACACAATGTGTCTTTGTGAGTCCTTGGCGTTGCGTTGGAGAGAAAAATTTCTCCGTTTGCTGGACAGAGAGAAAGAGAGAGGAAGGAAAGAAGAGTGGATGGAAGTTTTTTCCTCTCAAACATCTGTTCATTTCTGCTCCTCCGACCTTTACCTCTGCTCGGTTTTCTTTTATTATTATTATTATTATTAATGCAAGTTGCGTCTTGACTTCTCTTTTTGTTGTATGTCCTGCCATAAAATGTGGTTGTTGACTTCCTTGTTGAGCAAAATGCTTCGACACATTCCCGCGTTGTGACCGGTTCCAGTAAAGAAACCACATTCGCTTTCTTTTCAGAAATGCCTTTCACTTTTCGCTGTGCTGCTGACCTCTGGATGAGGCTTTGTCTGATCTGTTTCCAAAAACAATAGAATAGATTGTGAAAATATTCTGCACCTTGCAGATGTAACTTTATGCGTTAGAGAAGCAGCGAATTTCACATTGGCTCAAAATAGCGGTGGATAAAATGATAAGCAGTCATTTCAAGTTTTTAAATATAGGCTAAGAAAACAACTGTGGGTATTAATCTCAAAGTCATAACAAACTATGAAGACGTTGTTCTGATTTCAGTCAGTAAAAACTGAGCAAAAATACTTATTTTTCCCCACTTAGTCGTGGATCTGTAGCTCTTCTTCAGTTACCATTGGCCTCATTGTAGTTGTTCTCTAGTATAACACTGTTTAAAGAATATATCTGTGTTTTATTCTCCAGCCGGTTGAAAAACGAAGTCCCTTGAACTATCTGTTCTTGCTTCAAGAGAAGACCTTCATCTTTAACACCATAAATCTGCTGTGGTAAACTCAAACACATTTGATTTGCAGTGCTAATAATGTCATGTGGAAGTTTTAAACAGACATTTCATTTCTGAAAACCAGCAATATGTTGAGTTTTAGTGTCCGGGTAGAAATAGAGAGGCTGTAAATATGTAACATTTACAACCTTTCTAACCAAAATCCACATTTTGCACCTTTTTGTACTTTCATCTGGATTTCTACTGCTTCTAAAATCAGCCCAAGCTATTGAAAGAGGCAATAAGTAAATGTTTTGAGCCGTTTTATAAACCTCCAGATTACTGGAAGCGCTGCGCCGTTACCTAGCAACCCACGCTGTGCTCCAGCACATTTGGTCAGCTGGTTTTACCACACTGTACAATGGCTGCTGGAAAACAAGAATTTTTAGGTTGACTTTCCATTTAGGAGCTTCTGCTTTTCAAAGATCTACGATAGTATAGTTGCGCATCTGTTTGCAACAATGTTGAGTTAGGGGGCGTGGCCAGCAGCAGCTTATTTGCATTTAAGTGACAAGACGCCCTAAAACAGCTCATTCCACCCGTCAACAGACAAAAAATTGTCTGGGGTTTTTCAGCTGTTTTAGGGTCATTTTGATTTACTGAATCCAAAAATCACATTGGTTTTGATCAGTGGGTCAACTTTCTGGACTATGGATGAAACATCAGCATCAAAATGCATCACTTGTTCTCACATTTGGGTCGGTTTCCTGAGAATCTGGGATCAACGAGTGACGATGGGGAGAGATGAAGACGTAATGTTCAATTTACATGTATCAGTGTTTATTATTCAGTTTACAGAAATCCAAGTTTGTAACTATTAATTAATTAATTCTGTTAGAAAGCGTCTTTTTTTTTTCCTAAAACCTTTTTCTGGGTGATAAATACTAACGTAAATGAACTGATGATGTCACTAAAATGTAATCAATTTAGTCAGAAGATCAGATTTACCAAATCAAATCATAATAAAAACCTGATCTGATTTAGAAAAATGGATTTTTGGATTCAGCGGTGCAAAAATATTTCAAATTAAGTTGAAGAAACAAGGACAACTTTCAAAAAATATGTTATTAAAGGAGATCAAAATACGCAGAACAGAATAAAATCTCATGATCTAAGAACGATTTTGAGCAAAAAATGTAATGAACATATTTTGTATAGACCATAAACTCATCCTAACCTGTTCAGGGAAGAATAATATGTCCTCTTTAAATCCAATGGGCAGATCAAATCATGTTTAGCAGCGTGAATCCATATTTTACAGGCCTGTGGGTTTCTCTGTGACGGGCCAGAAACAGGTGCCTGCACTTCAGATCCAGCTGAGAACACACCATTGTTTGGCCAAAAGAAATAAAGTGGAAAATGTTTTTTTTTTTATGTATATTTATGACAGAGAGGAGTTGAGGGGGGTGCAGCTGCGTGTGCATCTGATTATAAACCAGCGAAACAGAATATTCCTGCCTGCCAACGTGTGTGTGCATGCTGCAGAGTTGTAAATATGCATTTGCTGTGGTGTGTGTGTGTGTGTGTTGGGTTACGATCTGGTTAATTAACAGTGTGCCTGGCTTTTGTTACTTCCTGGATTCAATTTCTGGGGATCAGATGAACCCAAAAGATGCAAACACGTTTACAGATTAGAATACGTTGCAGTTTGTTTGCTCTCTCCTCGATTTCGTCGTCCCCTGCATGTTCAGGGAAACACAAACAGAAAGTATGTCCATCAGTCATTCAGTCAGCAGGCTGCAGCATAGCAAACATTCCTGCCTGGTGGAGTTAAAGAGTAGGGGAACAGCCACGGGTGCAGGACCTTCTGAGATGTTGCTCGGCAGCTGGATTTGGTCGGGATCAGAATGCGGGTCCTTTGTTCACACGATCCGCAGCAGGCGACCGGGAGGAAAAGTTGCTCTCTGGTTTCGTTTACTGTAAAGTCATCTTAATGCAGATTTGCAGTTTATTATGCAGCTTCTTCATGTCACAGAGGGGATTATTCCCCTCCGGGCCTGTCAGATCAAGATTATTGTGAATCTTTAAAAAACTTTGGTCAGGTGCAAGTATGTTTTATTAACCAAGCAATCTGTCACTGTCAGCAAACTCAAAGATGTAGGTAATATAGAGATTTATTTCAGCTCCCTGCTGTGAACACTGTGAGTTTTGGCCCAGCTATTGGATATTAGTTTGGCCATTGGCTTTCTGTATGATTCCAGTCATTTTACAGCTCTTCTGGGATTTCTCCCATTAACTCAGATTCTCTCTGGTAAAATTTCTACAGGGCCAATCAGAGAACACAAGGAGAAGTTGTAAACAATGAGGTGGATTTTCTGTGCTGTAAAGTGGCTGCATTCACACCAGCTCCATTTAATCACTGTAATCAAACTTTAGTTTGTTTGTCTAGAAAGTCCGTTCACTTGGGGAGCTGTGAGCGCGCAATCAACCAAAAAAGTGAACCTACAAACTTCGGTCTGGGTTTGGTTAAAGTGAACTCTGGTGCAGTTCGGATACATGTGTCAGCGCTAAGCGAACCACAGACCGCTCCAAAAGCAAGAAGTGAACTACAGTGCAGGGCATTCTGGGTAAATACAACCAAAACAAACGCGCAAAACAAATTACTTATAGTCTTTTACCAAAGACAAAAAAGAAATCCTACAACCGCTAAAATCTGACACCACTCCATTTTCGTTCATATTTCTTCTTTAGAGGTTTTTGTGTTGTTTCCCTCAGTGGTTCTTGTTGCAGCGCCCCCACAGGTGAGGAGGGGAACATGTTTTAAAGGGTTTTGGTTCAAACC
>CAEGAG010150220.1:0-24844 GCA_903067065.1 Brachyrhaphis terrabensis
TTACCATAAAAATCTATCCTTGCGCGGACATGTCCGGCGGACCTCCGCGGACTGAAGTGCGTCCGAGTATGTTGGACTTTTCCTACCTAGTAAATCTGCCCGGTGCCACAGCGCATATGGACAAGGCACGTAAACACAATAGCATGCGGTGATTGGCTGCGTAGCGTAAGTGAACCGTATCGTATCATTGGCTGGACACCTGTGACTCACTGAGTTAGATTGTTATTCGTCATTGGTCAAAACTGATGACTGAGCTCAATGTATAGTTTACGCTGGGTTTTATTTTATGCGCTGCAAAGATTTTATTGTGCGCAGAGACTGTGCGAACAGTGCGCAATTGCGCAGGCGCGCAGCTTAGAGGGAACAGTGGTCCGCGGCTCGTCTCGCTTCAGGTCGATGGACGTCGGCGGTGAAAATCAGCAGTGACCTCACGCTACGACGATGATTTACTGACATCTGAAGATGAAGGATTTGGGTTGTTTGTGTTGGAAAAGGTGTTAGATCACAACTCGAGGTCCACCATTGCTTCTTATGTGGCACTAAGTGTGCTTAAATATTACTTTATCAATCAAATCAATGCAGTTTTTATCCGTTTACTGCCAAATTATATCAACCAGTCCCTCCAGTTTCTTTAGAATTATCGTGCACTAAAACATAATTGGGAGATTATTAAAGAGTTTTCTCAAAAATTGTCAAAAACTTTCTTACTTAAGGGCTCAGCCTTAATTGATGTCAGATTAGGATCCATGATCTGTACAGCGAATAATAAAAAGTCACATTTACCGTCATAAATACGCGCAAATATTTCCAAATTATTACCACAACCGCTTTGACTTTCATTGCAAAAAATCACAAAACAAACATGAAATCCTGGAGGGACTGAAAAGATATCTTTAAACAGTTTGTGAACTGGTTCTATCAGTACATTCTGGCAGAACCGGCCCTTTAAGAGCATTCATGGTCTTGATTTGGACCAAAACGAAAATGAGTTTGACTCCTCTGTGAGTAGAAGCAGGTAGCACAGAAAGAGAAGAGTGTAATATCAGACCTTAAATTGAACATATTATGCCTTTAAATCTACATTTTCACAAGTAAATCATTTTACTGTGAGCTATATGAAGGGAAACATCAATTTTTTGGTCTGTTCGGCCATTTTTACAGTTTGATAGTAGAAATATGGCAATATAGTGGCGCAAAAAACTTTTAATTCCCAAACAGACTAAAAGATGTACATCGAGAATAACATGTTTGAGCCAGAAAATGCTACCACAATAATCAAGGCCTCAACATAGCTAGTTAGCAAGTTAGTTAGCGTTAGCGGTAACAACAAAACTGAATGGATTTGGATTATGATTTCCTAAGAAAAACAAACCAATGTTACATTTTTTAAGTAATAGTCCTGTTCAATACACAAACTAGCTTTCAAGTCGTTAAAAGCTAGCATAGCACGTAGCGCTAACATAAGCAGAACAGATGAGGCTAGTGCTAGCAAAACGATGGACGTCACATTTCGAACATTTTGACTTTTCAAATTGTCGGCATTCTTGAACTTGGAGTCAAATATGGCAGCAAAAAATAAAAATGCTGGATTTGTGAAACTGTTTAGCTGCAAATAGCGACATTATGGTTCAAAAACACAACGGGGAATAGAGAAAACTTTACAGACTGAAAAATATGACGCTAACAGAATATGAAGACATTTTTATATGAAGGTGTAAAAATGTGGATTTCATCCCTTTTTATTCTTTGTTGCCTCTTGTAGTTTTTACTGTTTTTCATTTGTGATGTGATTCCAAAACATTCAGTTTAGTTTTATTCTGAATCTAATACATGCCTTTTGGTTATTTTTGTTGCCACTTTAGAAGAAAATGTAATTAAAAACATAAAAATATGCAGAAATTTTCGTTGCCCCCCATGAAAGTCCAACTTCTGAATTCAAGACACAGTAAATGTAAAATATTTTCTTAATTTCTTGAATTGTCCTGATTAATTTCTCTCATATTCCCAGGCAAAGCGTCTGATCTCTTCACTAACACTACATCTGAGAGTCCACAACTCCCCCATTGTTTTAAAGAACACTCTTGCACCTGTTTCTTCACCAAGAACAAAACACAAAAGGAGACGGGCTTCCAGACTCGGAGGGAGCAGTTTACACGAACAGAAGGGCCGAGTGAAACTCTACTGATCCGTGAAGTGCAGAGAGAGGTGGCCTCCTGCCAGCGTCAAATTGAAATAAACTATCAAACAATATAAGACTGAGTTTTGTCACCTTTAAAATATGCAGCCGGTTGCATCTGTCTGCAGATGCTCTGGGGGAAAGCTGTTCGGCTTTGACGCGGCGATGTGAAAATACAATTACACAATCTCCAGGGAAACCCTGGCCTGTCACATTACATTTACCTTAGGTTAAAGAGAACGTCGACTTGCTTCTGCTCATCTCTCCATCCATCCATCAAGCCAACATCTTCTCTAAGTAGATGAGGTCACCGTTTCACGGCTCGGGTGCCTGCGAAGCAGCAAAACCAGATCAGTTTAACTGACTATCTGAGGTCGTTTTATGGCATGCACCTGTTTTCAGACTGAAAAGCAAATCAAAATCACATTTTAGCGAGCCTGTGCCCCCCGTGGGAATCATACGGTGGGGTTATTAATGGAGAGAGGGTCAGAGTCCGTGATATCTGAGTCAGAACTGACCCATGTTTGCATTTTGAGATGGATGAGTGGAGACGGTGCTGTTCTGCAGCGATAACAACCGGATTCAGCATCACATCAAAATGCTGCACATTTTGACCAACAGGTCAAAACCATGTCTGTTTCTCTTTAAATCTAAATAAATATGAATACGACACATTGTGGAAGAAATGGTTCCCATACGCTCAGACTATGATGCTTTTTATTTGCAGGCCAAGAACATAAAAAGAACTAAAATCAAAACTTCAGTTTTGTTTTGTTTTGCAGGAAACGTAAAAAAGTTTTTTTGGATATTTATTGTATTAAAAGAAATTAGTTTTCTAATTCTTTTGGTTTTGATTAACAAAAGATTTGGTTCACTATCTCTTAAAACACTAAGTTTAATCAATTAAATAGAAATTGATTTTGGTGCAAAAAAAAATCTGAAAAAGTTACTTATGTGCATTTTCTATTGTAAGAAAATTATGTAGCTTAATTAAAAGTAAAAAGTCTATCTGGATCCTTTGATGGACGGGCCAAGTTAGTATCAGTAAAACTCTACGTTAGGGGCCGTAAAAATGATTTCCAAGGGCCGCGAATGGCCCCTAGGCCACACTTTGGACACCCCTGCTCTTAAACAATGACTTTGCAAACTTCTGATAATTAAATTCAAAACATTTAAGTTAAGAGGAGTGTAAGGAAACACCTCAAACTATTTGTTTCCTTGCGTGAAATGTTAGCTTAATTAGTTGTTGGCTAATAAACTTTGATCCAACTTAAAAACTCCCAAAATTTATATTTCTGTGACACTTATCAGTTGTATAAAATAAACTACAAATTAATCAGCCTTTCTTACTCTTTTAAAAAATTAAGAAATTATCTATATAATTACTGACATTGCTATTTGCTTTTTAAATTCAATAAATTTTATTATTTCTTGTTTTTTCTTATTTTCTTTTTTAAACCCAGAAATAAAAATACCTACAAAGAGCAGAAATTACATTTTCAAACCAGCATGAAGCAGATAAAGTTTTTGTTTGATTGTAATCCTGTTAATCAAATTTAATTTCAGGCTAACTTAATTAAATAAAGAATATTTCCAGCTCAGTAGAAAATGTTTGGTACATTTCAGCTCAAATTACGTCTATCATTCAATTTCTGCAATCTTATTTCCTGAAATAATCTCCATCTTGGGTAAAATCAGTGAGTCTGTAAATCAGAGCACTTTGAGACGTTGGGATCGCTGTAGCTGCCGGTGCTTCGCTTCGTTTTTTTATCAAAAGAGGAAGATGATGAGTCCCTTCAGATAAGGATAGAAGCCCTTCGCTTAAAGCATCAACTTATTAAATGAATATGTTCTCCATCACGCCAAACGCTTTATTGTATCTCTCAGGGACACAAAATGCAATTTGTATCATTTTTGCGCAGCACATCAAAAGAAAGTAGGCCGAGCATGGTGACTCACAGCACCAAGAAGACGCTCTGTTTCCAATCGAAGGAAATCAAATCTGCGCTCTGGTTCTTCTTTTCTTTGTAGATCTCCGTTTGTTTGATAAGGCTGCTGGCTGTGACGGTAAATGGGTGGATAAGTTGAGACGAAAACAGTGACACGGCCGCTCTGTCGGCTCATGGGCCGTCAGCTTATCAATAAATGACATCATCTGGCCCCTGGACGTCTTTCTGCCTGTCACATTGGTGGCACACAAATTAAAGAAAAAAGGGATAAACGGGAAAAAAAGGGATGTCTATTTTCCCCCATTAGGACTCTGGATAAAGTAAAACTGGGGACAGTTTGTCTCCACAAGAAAAACTTTTAAAAAGACAGACAATCCATCTACTGAGGTAACATTATTTGTATGCGACTCATCTTAAAGACCGAGACAAACCTTCGTTTCACTAACAGAGGTTATGTGGAGTAGTTATAAGCAATCAGTAACCTGCTAGAAAAGACAGCAGGAAAGAGAATCTCCGTTTGGAAAACTGAGTTTGTTTAAGGTCAAGACAAGAGCTTCTCCAGCTAACTACAAGAGTCACCCATTAAGTTACCAGCTCCTGTTAGCCGGTTTGGCTATCCACTAGCCGAATGAGCTGTTAGCTTTTGTAGCTCTTGGCAACAAAAGCTGCTAGGTCTAAAAACTTTTAGCTTTTCCATGAGGTTAAGCAGCTCTTATGGTGAAAACAAGTTACTAAGATTAATTTGACTAAATAACTAGCCATAGGAAGTGCTAACTCCAGGTAAATGTTAGCTTAGGAAGCTATTAGCCTGATAAATGTTAGCTACAAAAGTTGCTACATCACAAAACTGTTAGCTTTCTCATCAGTTTAAGCAGCTCTTATGGTGAAAGCAAGTCGCTGAGTTTAAGTTGGCTATTATAACCCAAACCTAGAAGCTCTAAGTTTGGGTAAGTGTTAGCCTTGGCAGCTATTAGCCCAACTGGAAGTGTGGGGAAATGTTAGCTACTAGGTCAAAAAGCTGTGAGTTTAGTAACTGGAAACCTAACGCCTAGGCCTATAACTATTCCGACTCTAATATAAGGAGTAGGAAAAAACCAAGTGTGGTAAAAAGGGCTGCATTCCTCTACTGCATAACGGCTGCAAAAACGTTAGCCTCAGCTAAATGGAATGCTAACCATCCCTGTTGGTCCCAGTCTTAAAAATAGTTAATGTTGGCACTAATTTTAGCTGATACAATAAACCCTATGAACAACCAAAAGTTTGCATAAAGTCCCTTTTTCACAATGATGCCTTTGTTTGCTTTTACTAGGATTTGGCAAGTTGTGTTTAACGTGACACTGACCATAAAACATCTTACGTTTCATTATGATAGTGGGAATTTTTCCCAAGTGATTTAGGTGATATTATCAAACAGATGATATCAGTTGGCACACAAGGTCTTTCCTACGGGTGTAATGATGTCTACAGAAATGTAAAAAGCAATAGCTGCAGGTTAGTAGCTGCAGGAACAAAGCTGCAGTTGTATTTTCTTTCACGCTGTGAATATAAGACGGCAAACAATATTGCATTCTGTTTAAAAGCTAAACAGGGAGACTTTCTTTCTCCACTCACATAATCCAAAGAAAAGTAAATGCTAACAGCAAATGTTCATTTACATTCATCACAATGCAAACTAAAGCTTTTCCGTTAAATTGAATGCGGCAATTATACTTAAAAAAGTTAAATGAGTGTAAACGTAAAGCCTGAGCAGCTTCAAACTTGTTTTTCTGAGCCATGCCGAAGATGGCCGAGCTCATTAGCTGTCAGCTGACAGCCTGTACGGCCGAGTGTTTGCGGCTTCTTTTTAATGTATCTCTGAAAACAGCAGGAGTCCGACTGTGAGCAAACCTGTGGCAAATTACACAGTGGGAGGCTTCTCCTCTCTGTGACTAACTTGTGTGAATTTTGACAGAAAACTGGGGGAAATGATAAACATGAAGTCGGTGTGATATCCTTTGAATTAAATTAGTCAAATACAGAAAAGTGAGCTGGACAAACAGGTTGGGATTTTGCTCCAGAACAGTTTTAATATTAAGGGATGATAAGTTGTTTAAAGCAAAGCAATTAAAAGGAGACACTTTCTGCTAAAACATCTAAAGTTAAAGAAAATGAAGGTGTTAAAAAGTAAAATAATTTATTCATCTGAAAATCTCCTTTGGGATCAAATAGTCATAAAAACACTTTGATGTTAGCCTGACTAACATGTCAAAAATAGGTAATCAATCGACAGGTTTATTAAATGTAACTTAAACTTTATATGCTTCTTTAATTGTTGTAGATGATTTGAGCTAACTGATTTGTGTCGAACAGATTAAATCAGTTAGCTCACTGACTTACTTAGATGCTATTATCCTGACTAGCATTTAGCAATAGTTACACTTACTGATTGTTTATCTTTCTAGCTATTAGCTTGAGTATTTGTTAGCCTGAGTAGTTGGTATTCTTATTAGCTGTCAACTTCAATGTAAGTAGTTTTAGTAGTTGCTAGCTTTTGTAGCTGTTAGCCTACGCTGTCATTAGCTTGACTAGCTGTTAGCAGTTTGATTGGTTCTTAGCTTGACTCCTTAATAAAAACATTTCTTCCAGGCAGTTAATATTAGCTCTCAATGATAAATTAGCTTTGTTCATTACAAAACTCTTCAAAATAAAAGCACTTCCTGTTCTATTCACTCAGAATTTTAACAGTCTTAATTATTCACTACATTGTACCTTTGAATTGTCATTTATAGTATATTTTAAAAAATTTTCACTGTTGAGACTTTTAAAACAAAACTTTTAAATGTAGCTTTCTAAAAACATGAAAATAAATAAGTTAGTGTGAAGAATTCAATATCAACAGGTGTAGAAGTTTAGTATTATCTTCCCTTAAACATTAATGTATAATTATATGCAAGCCTAACATTTTTTCATCAGAAACTAGAGACAAAGATAAATAAAACAAAGCTTTGAAAAAGTTGGGAATGGTTGAAGTTCTGCAGACCAGTTTTGCTTTAAAGCTAAATACGACACAACACAAGAATGTAAAAGTGAAATAATCGCCTTTCTTTATGACCTCTCCTGATCTGCGTCATCAATCACTCAGCCTGAGTTGGTGGCACGAGAGCGGAAACTTCAAAGACGGGTCAGAGTCGGCCTACAACGGAGTGGCACGGCTCAAACCGCATTGTGTTCGCACAACAATGGACGGCCATTACAGTGGAGACTGTTATCAGCCGAGGCCTACCAGGGAAGGTTCCTGTCTCATTGTGATCCATCGGAGCAGATTGTGTTCACCGGAGAGCTCAGACTAAACATATTAGGGTGTAAGAAGACACACCTGAGGCTTATCTGATGGGAAATGGTACCAGGACAATGTCCTGAACTAAAAAAAAAAAAGAAAAAGTTTTTTTAGAAAACTGCGTCACTGTGCCTTTAGACCTTCTTTTACTTGATTCTCTTAAAAGTATTGCACTTAAAGTAGCGTGTGTTTATACAAGTGAGACTTTATTGTCTTTGCAAACTCTGAAAACAACATGTGGACCCCCCCAAAAAAATCCAAGAGTATCCCTCGTTAAAAGTCAGTGTGACATCTTTTAATGACAAAGCCGCGGATGAATTGTTTATGCTGCTTTTATGGGTGTGTGAGTTTGTGGAGTGAATAATTCGGAGGAGAGAAAAAAGAAAAGCAGGGAAGGCAAAGACACATCTGAAACATATGGGAGGAAATCACATTGAAAGCAGTGAGCAGTAAATTAATGGTAACAGATGCCAAGATGTCTGGGTGGGGCTTTTTTTCCTTCTCTTTGCTTCATTTTGTTTTTTCACAGAGCGCTTGCATTCCTAATGTTGGGAAATAACAGAAATAAAACTCTGGTCACTTCTTGGCTGCAGCTCAAACTGTGATACCTGCTTCAAACGGCAACAATTAATTCACTGATTTACAGTGATACTAGTTTTACGACTGCAGACAGTGATGTAAATTATTGATGCAGACCTGCAACTTCTGATGAGATAAAACAGATCTCTGATCTCTGAATGTTTTGGCATATTGGAATATGTTTAAGCGTGTGTGTGTCTTTCTTTGTGTACAGCAGGGTTGGCCTATGTCCAAGCATGAGCTGCAACAAAGACAACCTTGCTCTTAATGGCACATATCTGGGAGATGGAGGAGCACGATACAAGAAAAGCGCTGTGATCATTACACTGATAGCAATTATCCTTCAGGAGGCTCTAATGGTGACACACACACACAGAGGCAAGCTTGCAATCAAGGGTGGTGGGCAATTAAATGCTTTTTGGTGAACCTTTAAAGACGAACAAAGGAGAGACACCATCTTCAAGAACAAAAGAGGAAAAGAAATCAGGACAAAGGATATTAATGTGGTTTATTAATCTTTTCTTAATGTGTGGCAGTGGCCTGAAAGGGGGTGTTGAGAGGGTCTCCGTGTCTTTGGCAGGAGTATGATTGAGTGCAGGGGGCAGCGTGTCGGAGGGGACAAAAACAACAAGGTAATTAAAGCTTAAAGCGTGCCGTTTATGCTCCGCCGTCCGTGACGGCGTAAGGTGTCTTCCGTCCAAACCCCAATGAAAAATAAGTCAGGTAATTGTCATTGCGCTATCCGTGTCAGCATTTATTAAATGGGTAATTCATCTTCATGGAGAAGGCAAAAGAATGCAGGTAGGTTTATTTGTGGTAATTGTGGCTGCTGAAACGTCCCAGTGCTGGGATGCCGAGTCCCTGAATAATCCAGATTATACAGATATTTTTCTACAACTGACCCCAAAGGAGAAAGATTGGCATTACTTTTAATGCTTGTTTTCATTTTAGTAATTTAAGTAATTCAACCGTTTACTCAGTAAAATAAAATGAAGAAGGGAATAGTTTTGAAAATAAAGGCTGTAGTGTTAGCTTCAACTGCTAGGTGAGCTATTACCTTATGTTTACTCATGCCAACAGCTTAAGTAAACATTAGCTTTAGAAATTTGTAGGACATGAATTAGCCTGAAAAGCTACACTTGCTGTTAACCTAATTTCTTGAATGAATTATTCTCTGAATAGTTTGAATAGCAGGTAAAACTGGAAGCTGCTTGTTGCTTTAATAGCAGCTCAATATTAGAGAAATCAAGAATTAGAGCCAGAAGATATGGTGAAATTAAGAAATATTGCATAATTGAATTGCAGCCCATATGAAATGCTAGAGAGAACATGCAGTTTGACCAAGAAATTACAGAGTGTTGTCAATGTGTCTTACACAAAGAACATTATTTGTTTTCACTAGTAAAGTAAAATATTAGAAGCAATCAGCTTTTAAGATGAAAACTTTCAACTTGTCCAACACTGTGGCACATCCAGCTTAACAGTGATCTGCAAAATGGCAGCAGGAAGTTAGCTAAAGTGCTGTTGCACTTGTACTACCCATGGCATAGGATTAACACTGAATCTAACGTGGACCAATTAAAATCCAGGAGTAGCTTCCTCCTTACGCATCAGTACAATATCTATAGACAAAGCATGTAACTGTTATTGCTTTCATTTTTAATGTGAATTTATATTCAAGAAGATGGCAAAATAAGGCGGGTAGGTTTACCTGTCATAGTCTGACAAAAATCAGAGTTTTCCAGGAGAAATGACAAACACAGAAAGAAATTATCTTTAGCAATACTCTCCCCTGAGGGATTTTTTTCTTGTTGAGAAAGGAAAGTCGCCACATGGAGAGAAACCTTTGAGTTAAAGTTTTCGAAGGCATCACCAGCACCTCCCTCCTGCCACACATTTCACATTCTGTTTCTAGTGTTCTTCTTTTTTTGTTTTTTCAAAGTGCGACGGGTTGACTAAAGAGAACGCACCCCGTTGTTTATTCTCCCCCTCGCGCGGTTACAAAGAGGAGCGTAAAAAAGTTACAAGGTTGTCCCCCGTGGGGTTAGATTTCAAACAGCACCTGTCAAAGCAGATGGGGCATTTAAATAAGAGTCTTTAAGAGGTATTTGTTACAGCAGAGCTCAGGAGTACCTGCTGTGCTCGCCGATGCTTTTCACGGCTGTCGTTGTCTTGCAGAATCTGTTTGCTGTGTTTGCGGGGATAAACATCACATTAAAAAAAAAAAGAAGAAACAAAAAAACCCACTGAGGCCACAAATTACACCAGAGAAGACTGCATTAATGTAGCTGCTGAGGCGAGAGAACTCATGTCTGCTTGTGCTACTGTGCAAGATGTACCGCATATATAAACGCTTAGATATGAGGGAAAGACAAGACAGAAATACAGGTTCTGGAATATAATGCAGCAAAATACTTACAGGAAAAAACCCAAGGAAGTTTATCCTAAATATTAGAGTGAATGTGTGTCACATGACATCCTTGTCTGACCTGATCTTAATTCAAAACAACATGCTGGTTTGAAGGCGTCCGCCGCAGAGCGCTGACGGCACACAAAGCTTCGTTCTCAGCGTGGGCTCACACCTGGGAATGTTCTGAGTCCAAACATCGCCCTGGACAGATGTGTCCTCACAGCCCAGCGTGTCTCAATGACAACAAGCAAGAATTATGCTTAAAGAAATCAACATAATTTAATAAAAATCTTTGAAGCGGCTCTCGTTTTTTATTCATGTTGCACTAGCAGCACAGCTAGCTGCTGTAGAAAGTTAGAAAAGAAGCATCAACGAAAAAACGAAGCACAGAGAGTAAGATTTTCCTAAATCTTTTGCGTATTTGGGGATTTATTTTGTAAAATAAGTCGGAAATGCTCCAATAATTAGGCAGAATGCTACTTGACATGCTATTGGTTGGTGTTTGCAAAGCAGCCAATCCAGGAGCGCCATTCATTGTCCTTGGTGCTGATTGGCTGAAATCCCAAATCAACCAAAAAGGAAGACTGGATGTTTCTACTGTAGTGCTAAAATGTTTCCACTGTCCAAATTAATTCATATTAAGGTACATTTAATGTTTGAAATGTTAAACAGCCAGTTATAAGTTTTTAGACGAAGCAATTTTATTTCTGTACTTTACTTTTTGGGGTTAATACATCTAGTTAGAATAGAAAAAGTGCAATTTGGGGAAAATAAAATATATTTAATACAACTCTATGGTCTTCGTAGTATTATAAGATCTCCAGGTGAGAACTAGACACTGTTGATCTGCTAATCTCTGAATTTAGGTGTTTCATTTCAGCTGCTCAGTTCTTTAAAACTATCACTAAACCTCTGAATCGCTCATCCATGGAGTCCAACTGAGCGCTCTCACTGGAGAAAATTGATGACAAGCGCTTGTAGCCGAGCGGAGAGGAAGTAGATGACAGGCCAGGAGTTGCCATGTCTGAGATTGATCCCCTCTTGAGATGACCGTCCTGTCACATCGGCTGCATTTGTGCTTCGGAGCTCTGAGTCCAGCCCTGTTTCTCACTCTGGGACTTGAAGCTTGAGGTCACCGCGAGACGTTCACCTCGCCGTCCATCGCCACGGCGCCCAACTCTTTCCATGACAAGAAGGAGACACTGGTGGGTTGTGTCATTTCCATCTCTTCTCTTTACATCTATGTGAGGCTTTTGCTATCCTTCAATCAGCAAGAATGTAAATGAGGATTGTCTCTTGTTCTTTGCATGCTGAACTTCATTCAGACTGTCAGGCACTTAAGAACTGACAAAACACTTTCTCTGACTCCCCGTCATTCCCTCTGCTGTCAGAGGAGATAATAAATAAAAATGACTTCTGCGTGGGCGGAGGCAGAAAGGCCAAGACGGAACATCAAGAGATGGACAAAGTGTTTCCAGAGGCCTGTAGGGAAACCGCGGACCAGCTCGCACTTCGATGTGTACACACAAACACTCAGGATGCAGGCGGGCGGCCCCCGGCTCCCCCAAGGCTTATAATGGGAATAGGCAATGTGACAAAGAGTTAAAGGCATGGCAGGCCGGTGTCCCAGATAATAGGACAAGCTGTCCACAGTCGCTGCTTCTTGCTTTGGTATGGCCAAACAAGGCCTAATGTGGCGAGTTTGTACCCAGCTGGGGGTTTGACAGAGGGTTGGGTGGGTAGATAAACGAAACACAGCCTCACCACACAGCTGTGCATAACCCAAAAACTTCAGCTCTGGAAAGGCATCAAACTCAGATAACTGAGTGAAAGTCAGCCACAACAGGGGAGCAAATGAGAAGGTAGAAAGCAGACACAGAAGTAGAAACCAGCAGTAAATCCAGCAACATCAACCACAAGATGAAAGCGACCAAAACAACAGAATGCCCTTGCTTTGTGGGGGTTTGCAATACTTTGCTAGTGAAGGACAATTGGTCCTCGGTGTAAAGTGAGCGCTTGGCTTTTAACGGACCTCTGCATGCCAAGTCCTCGGCAGGCGACGGCTGGGGACGCTACCTTCGCTGTCATTCAGCCCCCATCTCGTCGACTAATCTTCTTGGTGCTATGGAAGAGCTTAACAGCTTTGCAACACTATCCCTCCCCAAATGTCATTATCACAATGTAGTGCGCCGGCCGAGCGTCTGCACCCGCTCCCTGCTTATCGTTTCTTCATGGGGAAGTTGAAGGCAGGCGTCCGCTGACATTCACCGAGCTCTCGTCCTCAGCCAGACAAAACACATTCACAGAGCGTCATTCAGAACCGCTGCTGCAGTTTGGAGTTCACTGGAGTTATGTGGAAACATGGCTGGAGGTTTTTACCGCGTGATGGTGGATTTATTAACATTTTAAAGCTGTTCTTAAGTCTAAATATACCTCTAAGTGTTATTTCTACATTCTGAAATTGCGTTTTGATTAAGTCTGACTTATTTAAATAAATTATATCAGCTTATGGTGTCATTCTCTCATCATTTTATGCATATCTCCACCTCACACAGCACAATTACCCCCGACTGCCTCACTCTGCTCCTCCAGACTAGCGGCAGCAGCAATTAGCAAACACCTGTGCATCATGTCAACCACGTCGCAGTCCAACATTCCTAAGAATGGCTGTAAACGGCGAAATGGAGGAGCACTGATGTGGCATTCTGAAGGGGGCAGTGTTGGAAAGAGTAGCAGGTTCTTAAAGAGACAGAGGCCAATTTTAAATATTAATTTCAAATAGCATCTGAACCATGAGGAGGAGCTGAAAAGTGAGTTCATGGACGCAGAGAAAGACGGAGGAAGTTCAAACTATCCTAATGAAGAAGGATCATATCCCCTACTCCAACATCTCTCTGCCTAAACACCCAGAAAGAGATTTAAAGAGGAGCGGAAAAAGCAAATGAGGTGGACTAGCAGTGGTCAAAGCATTTTACCTGGATTATACGACACTTAATTTCCTTCTGGGATACAAAAAATATTTAATGAATAGATTTTTTTTTAAATTTTCTAATATAAAAGTCTTTGCGATACTTTGCACTGTTCAGAATTACAAATTTAAAGTTACAACGTCTAAGTTAAATGTATATTTAAGTTTGTTTTTGTCTTCTTTAAACTCTAGATGAGAATTTCAAACATCCAGAAAAGAGTTAAGCTCCTCAAAAAGCACTTATTTGTTCCGTGTTATGATCATGAAAGGTCTCCGTACACGTCGAGTACATGCATACAACGTGTGTGTGTGTGTGTGTGTGTGTGTAACGACGCCTCGCATATTTCATCCAGATGATGCCTCCTCTCTCTTTCGGTACAGCGGGGCCCGGCGGGGAGCCGCCGCCGATCTGCGGCTCGGTCGTGATCTGCGAACTCTTCACTCTTTGTTTACTCTCACACAGAGTCGGTGATGAGAGCCTCCTCTTCCTCCTCCCACCCTCCTGCCACCACCTCATTACCTCCTCTACCTGATGGGCCTCTCTCTTCCTCTCCCTCTTCACTTTTATTTATAAATGTATCTATTTTAGCCCGGCTTTGCGGGTTACCGTTTTTAATATCATCGGTGAAACATGATTATTACCTCTTAATGCTGAAATTACGGGGGCATTCTTTTTGTCATCCCCGCCGTTGCATTTTTCCTGTGTAGCACCCCGTGGCAGGAACATCTTTATCTCCCCATGTGCTCCTAGTTTTAAAACCTTTACCCCCGCTGTTTGAAAAATATTTCTCATTTTCCTCCCCCATGGCGTGGAGAAATCCCCATAGGCAAACCATTAGTGATCTTTCTGCCTTTCCCAAACACTTATTACTATCACCCGCACTCCTTGAGCTGCCTCATTGGCTTTTGGTAAATTATGCAAATAAGGTGATCTTCGAACATATAGTTTTGCTGTTTTTCTGCAACTGCGCAAGTTTGCACAGCCCCTCCACCAGAGCAGCCGCGGCACCATTAAAGTGACTGAGCACGTCAGCAAGATTTATGCATCAGTGACAAATTATAATGCTTTGTCGCTAATTTCCCCCGCTGCTTCTTCACTGCACAGGTTTAGTTATGTGTTTGCCTTTTAGTGAGGCCTTTGGTTGGGAGTTTTACTGGGTTTTTTTTCTCTCTCCCATCTCTGCATATCAATGTGTCACTTCCCTTCACATCTGCAGAGACAGGAGGCTGCAATCCATGCGAATCTGCTGTTTGACTCATTACAGATGAAGCTATTCTGGAGTTTCACTTTCTGAGGCAAACAACAGGGCAGGCAGGGAGGAAGAAGATGTACTTTTTTACTTTCGATTAGCTTATTTTTGCATTAAAGAGATGGAGTTGTTTGGGAATGGATGAAATAATTTAAAAGTGACATTAAGTAGAGACTTTCAGAGGAGATGGAGAATCGGTGAGCTTCATGCTCTGCGTAATTGTTTTTCATTTACTTTGAAAACATCTAGCTGAAAAGATGGGCCGTTTCAATGAACAGATTAGGGCCTGCGAGCACAAACAAATGACAAATCCCTCTTAACCCTGTGAGCTTCTCGCCTCCCCCCCTCTCCTCGCCAACAAACACACCTCACCCCGTCAAGCGCTTGGCTCCGGCGATGTTATTAAACACAACTTTCGTAGATTTACTTCCTTCAAAAAGTGCCATTTAACCAGGCGGCGGGCAGGAAGGAAAAGCAGCGCCGGGAGGGGAATTACAGGTTGCCAGCGCTTCGTCTCTGCGGAGGAGTGACAGGGCCGTCATTTTGCCGGCGGGGCCACCTCCCGTGTTGTTGTGACAACCGGTCATTACACATCGCCGAGATGCTCTCAGCTGCAGGTTTCAACCCAGATGCAAATGGACGCAAATGGGCTCCGACCGCGACCAAGCTAATAACGTCCTTTTTATCTGCTTCTATTTTTTCTTTTTACTCTCCCTGCATCCTCCTCCAACACCGCCAGCTCTTTCTCTTTCTTCTCCTGGCGTTTCCTCCACTCTACACTTAGCTATTTAAGGTGGACACTTGATAGTTTCAAAGGAAATGTAGGGAAGATTTAAGTTATTACAGCTAAAGATGCAGAAACGAGGAGAGATTAGAATAAAGCACAATGCATCATCTGGGATGTTCACTAATGAAATCAGACTCATTTTTTCCACCAGGATACATTTTTACACTTTTATCTGAGCCAGGTTTGTCAAAACAATGCAATAAAATTAAGAGTTTTCTAAATAATAAACCAAATAAGGTAATTTATGTAAATGATATGCATTAATTAGAGTTGGTGATAATGTTTAATTTTGTTGTATCTTTTATTTTTTAGTCTCTTGCACAGTTCTGACTTCATAAAGTTTGGATTATTCAGCTAAAATAAACAACATAAATTGTCATTTGCATAAAAATAGATTTTTTTTGTCAAAATCAGGAATTTTGCGATATTTGTGTTGATGTAGGATGATAAATGCCACTTTTTGTTTCTTTCCACTTTTATCACAGACTGAAACTTGACATAAAGTCAAGCAGAGGGAAAAAATATAGGAGAAGAAAGAAAAGGTGGGAGTTAGCATCACTTAAACTCAACGTTTCAAGAAAATCTGCAATAAACTCACAAAATTAGAACGATTCTATCAGTCCAGGTGCATCTCAATAAATTAGATCACGGAAAAGTTAATTTATTGTAAGAGTTTAAAACACACATTCTGAAGGGTTTGATATATTTTTAGGTGAATTTTGTTGACATTAGCTTGCAGTTAATGAAAACCAGAAATTCAGTTTTAAGAAAATTAAAATGAAAACTATGTATTTTCAAGCAACTTTTTCAACCACACGTTTTTCTTCCACTAAACTTTCCACCAATACGAATAGATACAGAATATTGTGAACAGCCATAATTTCTCTGTATATATGATCATTTTGAGGGTTTTATGTAAAAATTCAATAACCAAAACTAACTGAATATAAATAAAGTGACCAAATTAAAAGTCTATTTTACTTCTTTCTTTGTATCTTTATTTCTAACACTAGTTTGACTGAAAAAAACTAAATTTAAATGTTTTTCTTTTCTTCCAAACGTCACACCAGAGAATAAAATATAATCAAATACTGCTGAAAACTTCATTTTATTAAATAAATAAAAGTAAATCCAAGACATTTAGTCCCGCATTTTCCTTTAAATATGAGCAATTATGGTAAAAACAAAATTTTTAAATGAAGTAACTTGTGAATTAAATAATTCTTAAAACATGAAATTAGCATGAACATGTTTAAATGCAGGTCCTCTGATTTACATTTTTAATTATGAATCCAGATCCGTGTTCCTGTCGGCCCCCGGCTCACTGATGCAGCCAGTTGTGCAGAGCACAATGCCATTTCTTTTTCCTTCTGCAGGACCCAAATGATGTCCCTCATTGCCATAAATAATAAATGTGCGGCGATGATGGATGAGCTTATCAGCGCGGTCACTCAGGTTGTCTCTTTTGGTTTTCAGCAGTCCGTCTGAGCGTCTGCGTCGTTTTACCGGAGCTGCTCCACTCAGCTGCTCCCAAGGTGCTTACTCAATATTTTTACAGTCGTCTGGGTTCACTGTGTTCTGAACGTCGCATTTTTTCCTGCTTTCTGTTAATTCACCTCTTTTGCTTCATTGAGTTTAACTAAATGTAATTTTTTTTTTTTTAATACGTACAATTAACTGAAGTAAACCAACATGTCCTCTGATGTGATCCGCCTTTTTAAAATAAAAATAAGACTCCCTGTAAACTGATTTGCTTCTTGGACGGTATTGTTTTGGAAAACGCTCGCCCTCGTTCTCAGAGGTCAGATCTGATTAAAGTCCCAGTCCATTAGCAGCAGAGAAATGCTTGTGTTCTGGGTAAACAGTAGCAGCAGGGGACAGCTTTTCACAGACAGGAGCTGTCCACCTTCTGCAGAGTCTTTTCACTGTAATGGGACAAAATGTGACAGGTAGACAGAAACCAGCAGCTGCACAGGAGTCAAACCAGGAGGAGACAGGAAAACGCATCATTAATACGTCTGTCAGTGACGATTATTTGGGACAGAACAGGGCTTTAATATTGAGGCTGTGGACTAAATCTGTATATTTTATAGCTTCTGAGAGACAAATTATACACACTAAGAATTTATCACTGTGAGAAATATTACTTTTTAGCAAATAAAGGTCATTCTTGTGTCAAAAAATTTTAATATTACATGAAACCTATTTTTCAAAACAAGATTTGTATTCCAAAAATGTTACATTATGACCTAAAATCATAGGGAAGACTGCTGACAACTGGAAAACGTAGTGGAAGGAAAACATACAATCAAAATGTTTTGGTTTATTTATATAGAGAAGAGTAGAAATTATTAATTTTGTAAAATTTCCGATGCTTTTCTTTAAAACTGTACAAAAATATCTGATCAGAGTCCACAAATAAAAAGTTATTTGTGTCCAGCAGTCATTGCATTCCTCTGTTTTTTAATTTCAGAAAAATGGAGGAATGCATTTTGATTAGCTGAATTTAAAAACATATTTTCATTTCATTTGAAACTTAAAACCAAGCAGTAAATTAACAAACGAATCTAAAAATATGAAATTGTTGAATATTTAATATGAAATCAAGAAAGTGTATTTCTTTTGTGTGTTGCTTTTATGAACAAAGTGGACAAACTGATCTATAAAGATTTGTTTAAGGTGGCGTAATCAGAGAAAATGTTTCAAATATATTAAATAAATTTGTTCATTTACTGAATTTCTTCAGTTTTTTGTCCTTTTTTGTTTAAGATCATCAAAAAAACTTTAATAACAGAAAAATATAACCTGAGTAACTAAAAAAAGTTTTTACTCTTAGCTTTTGAAATCAGGTTGGTTTGTAAAGCAAAATGAATATTTGAAACTAAAACTCTAAACGGGTAAAAACTTTCCCAAGCGCTCTCTGTCGGCAGTGACGTCATTCCTCGACACTTTCGGTCGAGTTAATCTGTCAGCGGACGTAAACTTCACGACCATTAATCCTGGTATTGAGGAAAACAGTTTGTTTTTGTCAGGAGACGGACGGATTCGGTCCAACACGAGAGGCGTGGCGCTAAAGACCAACGACTAGCAAACATGGATGATGCCGTTTAAAGTCTTTATCTTCGCACACTCCAGCTTAACTGGATCACTTGCTGGAAGATTAACCACTGCTGTGTTTTTATGCTTCAAATGGTCCAGAAAAAGAAATACGATGTTGTTGTTGAGGTCTTATAAATGTTTTGGTTGATTTTGTGTTTTTACAGGAATCTTGAATGCTAAACCAAAGTGTACCAAACACCATCAAGTCGTTGTCCTTGGGAAGATGAAGACGCGTTACAGTAAAGGCAAGAGAGCAAATAGGATTTAGAACGTCTGGGCCAAAATTTATACTTCCATGTTCTGCGATAAAGTGCTCTATAATCTGGAAATAGAGTTCCCTTTAAAATATTATGTTTGAAGGCAGAGGATAGAGAAGAAGAAGAAGGAGGAGGAGGAGGGGTAAGTAAGAAAAAGCAGAGCTCAAAGCAGGCCTCGTAATCTAATAAATTGATTTGCAATATCCTCTGAAACTGTGAACTGATAAATGTAGCTCCCCATGTCGCCCCGCCTCGCCTCTAGCTCTCCGCCTAATGTGTGCTGCAGAGACAAAAGCGACGGCCCCGATAGTTTGGAAAAACTACTCCGGCCGCCTTAATGTGAACACTCATCTGGGCCTCGCAAGTGGTCACCCAAGGATTAGGGAGCGTCTGCGCTCCTAAGCTCGTCCTCTCTCCTCTACCGCTTCTATTCTTTGACCGAAAGCGAGCGGGTACACCCGAGACACGGCATTAAACATCCGCCACAAATATAAATGTGTGGGAAAAAAACAGGCAGATTATCCTTGGATATGAATGTTTGGGAGAGACGGACAGCTGAAGCCAAAGGGAACAATAAGTGGTTGAGTTTAGCCGAGGCAGATTGCAGCGCAGCTGAAAAACACCCAGATATATAAAAACAAAACTAATCTGAGACCCCGGAGGAGACCCCGCAAACCGTTTCTAACTGCTAGCAGGGGAAGATTTACCACCCGCGACTCCGCTGGGCGGGTACGGAAGATGCCACCCTACTCTCCCGCCAAAACATTCCAGCGCACAAAAGAGGGGGCGAAATCACAGAATGTGATTTGCACCCAAATCCTCTCAAGTCCTCCGAGTGTGGCGCGCAGCGTCTCTTTGGAGGAGCCGAGCTCGTCTCCCTGAGGAACTCTCACCGTTTCTTTATCGGCGCCGTCAGACGCGAGGCGTACCTGCGAGCGGATTACCGGGGAAATCTGGAGCGGCATCAAAACGCAGCCACAAGAAGAGACTAAGATGAAAAGAAAGACGGCGGCTGTGGGTTTGGCACTGCGGCTTGGACCACACAGATCATCAGGGACCCTCGCATAAAAACACTCTCTTCTTCTCCGTGTATTTAATAAATGCCACTTGACATTGGGGGAGGCTTTAGCCGTCCTCCCCTCCCTGCTTTGGAGGAATGAGGACTTGCTCTGGATTTGGGCAGTTGGCGGGGCCTATCTCCACTCTGGCAGGAGGCATCAGGGATTTCATGGCTGTTTGCCCGTCCTGGTGCTTTTCCTCTGCCTCCTGCCCCATTTGTGCAAAACCGCCTCTTTTTTTTTTTTTTTTTTTTTTTTTTTTTGTAGCCCAAGTTGGTTTGCAAAGATTTTTTTCCATTGTGTGACCTCTGGCAAACCAATAAACACAACTTTTAACCAGCATTTCAATACTTGGTTGGTTTTCAGACCACCTTTAGTCTAAGAAATTACTCAAGAATAAAAACTGTATTATTGACTTGGTAAAATTTACAACATCTTTCTTCCAATAGTGCAAAACAACATCATCACAGACCCTAAAAAATTGATATTTGAAACAGAAAATCATTGCTTGTTTTCTTTTCTAAAATATATCCAAGTTATTCATATTTTAAAACCTCAAAAAAGTTCAAACTTATAACAACTGACCAGCATTTTTGGTCAGCAACCTGAGAGCAGAAATCAGTTTTTGCACAATTTATAAAATTTAATAAACGATGAATTTTTGCGTTAACTTTCCAGTTCACTTCCTGATGTGTGCAGCTCTTAAACTGATCCCATTTGAACATATTTACTGATCTATTCAGTCTGTAAATACTGTAGTTTCTAGTTGTTTTTTCAAGGATTTTATGTACAAAAACTGATATTTAATAAATAGTTGATTTAAAATGCGTCACTTTCAGTTTGGTAATAGAGACAAAAGATCTACTAAGATAAAGAAGGTATAAATAACAGAAACATTTATGTGTGCTAAATCTGCTGAAAAAATAAACCAGCGGTTTAGTCTAAAGAAGGAAAAGCTCATTGTACTTTTATAATTTACACATTTCCACCTCTACTAGTGTGTCAAGAATCATTGCATCCAGGGTGTTTAATGCAGCTGCAAGGTTTGCACATCTGCATCGCCTCAGAGAGAAGGAGGGCTGTTCGGCCAGCTTGCAGGAGTTTGGTTGTTCTTCCTCCTGATGTCCAGGTTTTCCAGTCTGCGTGGAAAACCTAAAGAAATCCCAAACTTCAGCTCCGACACGGACTACAGCTGGGGCGTGTCAAAGCCCAGAACAACACCGAGCCTCTGAACTCGCACACAAGGGGAATATTGAGTGTTGTTTCTCCAAGCCAGGATGATATCACCCACACCGCCTTTTCCACCTTTTCACACACAACAACCAACCAGCAGAAAACTCCCAGCATCCTCTCCACATCTCGACTGAAATGGCAAAGCTATAATTACAGCAATCAGCAGCAGAGTCGACTGCACGGCGCAAGCTGCTCTCCTGCTTACACGCCGCAGTGGAAGATAGGGACCGCCATGATGGATGGACCAGCGCTTTCCAGGCCGCTGGACATCATCATCTGCCCCCTCCCATTTCCTGTTTCACGCTGACCCCTTCCTGCCCCCATCAGGCCTGAGATGGATCCAGACATACAGGAAGGAGGGGGAGATACAGCAGATAAATGTGTGTAAACACTCCAGGAATTGTCACTTTTCTTCAGGCAACTTAAGTGCAAAGAAAATAAGAGCAATCAGAATAATAATACAGTTTTAAGTTCCCACAGCGGAGATAAAGTTAGGATAGATAAACACTGCAGGATTTAATGGACACAACAGTGTATGAGATGCTATGCTGTTAATCAAATGCATTGATTAACTGATCATTATCTATGTGATCAACTATATAAAAGCTGGAGTTCTGGAATATAACAGGTGAGTTTTAAAACCAAAGCAGAAAGGAAGGATTGCAGTTTTCTGGTCAGTCACTGATCATCAATACTTAAAAATGCTGACCTGCTGGTTACGATTTTGTCCGATAACAATTTTTTAAAATAACCGACAGCCTCAGTTCTTACCAAATCCACAAAAAAGTCACTAGATTTGTTTCTTGTTGCTGTTTTGAAGAAAAGAAAGTCACAAGTTGAGTCTGAAAAGTCATAAAATAAACCAACAAAGTGAGGTGACCAACGCAATAAATCAAATGATCAATTGTTTTTCTGTTTCTATCCCTTTCTTTCTACCAAAGACTAGATGACCAGAGGTTCCAGTTTGGTACATTTTCCCTGTTTTGAAGGAAAAAACAAGCAAACACTCAGTTTAACAGATTATCTCCCTGTATAGTGCAGACTTTCCCAAACTGGGAATCAGTGGTGAAATCTGGCAAAACAAAAACAAAATCAGGCACCTTGCAATCACTGAGTGTAAAAACAAACCCACTCTGCTGCTAACTGTGATTCTACTGGTCCAACAGCTGAAGTTTGGTTCAATAAACCCAAACATGGCAACAAATCTGCAACCAAACGGCTGAAAACAAGCAACAAAACGCTGCGGTGGGACATTAAGAGAGCTGTGCAGAAACCTGGAATCTTGAAGAGTTTTTCCCATATAAGTAAAATAATTTGGTAATTGAACAAATACTTTAAGGAATTATTTACTTAAAACATATCCGTATATATCTTTCTGAAAACCAGCTTGTAAAGTAAACAATAAAATACTAAATTCATGGGGTGTACTTACTTTTACACACAGCTCAGCTATTTTGGTTCCACCTTTGTTTAACAAACATTACAAGTTTAATCTTATAATATAATCCCTGACCTTGGCATTGGCTCATTATCTATAATATTTTAGTGAAATTCATTTAGTTTTTATACGTTCCAGGTTACATTTAAATCCATTTCAAAGCAGATTATATGTTTCTGGAGTGTACTTTCTTTTACCCATGAATGTTGAGTAAGAGCTGCAACTTAAACACATCTTTAGAGTGAAATTTAAATATTTAACTTGGATTAATTACTGCTATCGCTTCACGCTGGTTGTTATTCTTTCCCCTGAAGATCTCAGGACCACAAGGCCTCAGTGTGGGATTAATACCATTATTATTATTATTATTACTGCGGCTTCCACACAACGTGGATCTGCTCCGTGTTTGTCTGGTTTCTAAGCCCTGACAAGAAAAACACCAACCCAAAGCGATTCTGATATTCATTTCTATTAGGACGAATCCTCCTGGCTGTAATCTATCAAAGTCACCGTTTGCTTCCTTGGAAAACTGAAACAGGAGCTGGTAACTCGAAGTCGAGTCCTCCCCATGAACCCTGCACAAGAACAGTTGCAAAAACGCCTCATAATCCACTTAATTACAGTCATTTACGCTCCTCTGACCACCTTTTACTGGGAATACCTGGACTGGCTGCTAATGTTGCGCACTGGGAAGGCTTGTGTACTCGGCTGTTGTTTTAGGCTGCGGTCCAAAGCCACTCCAAGACGGTATGTGGCTCTGGCAGGGAGAATAAACAGCCACCTCGCTTCATTCTCCCACGTCTCTTTGACGCTCGTCTCTGCTCCTCTGTGACTCCAAAGAAAAGCATAAAACACGGCACTTTGAGAGAAAAAACAAAAATCAGAGGAGGGCTGCATGCCTAAAAAAGGTTACAGTGTGGAAGAAATGCAGATGCATGTTGGCGAAAGGCATTTTGACCGCTAACGTACTGAATTCTCTATCTACAATGATCTAAATGACTCAGCAACCTTCGGCTCCCATGAAATCCTGCAGACTGACTTTCCTCAAATGCAACGTTTACAAACTCAAGCAGTCTAAACAGAAAAATAAGCAACCTCCACTTGAAACAAACAGGTTTGTTATCTGATCTAAAAGCCGCTAAGACCAACACAAGAATTCAGAAATACTTTATTTATCCCGACAGGAAAATTAAATGTTGTCCAAGTTTCTTCAACAAGTCGATGTGGATGCAGTCAGTTCTGCTCCCTGTTTGGACGTACAGTTAGAGATGTTGGAGTAGGGGATTATGAGCCTTCTCCATTCCTTCCAAGTCCTCTGGCAGTTGAGGTCAAAGGTCATGTATAATTTGAGCTTTTTAGAAGCTAATCAGCTGCTTCCTACCAGTCTTCATCAGTAGTTCTCCAGAGTTTTCCACATTTCTCTTCAGACTTTGGGTGCTTTACTCTCATCTGTCATCTAATTGATTTATTTTGTGCAAAGCTACAAGACAAGAGAATAAAATGTAATCTGCTCTAAACAAGTTGTATTTACTGGGAAAAAACCAGTAAAGATCTGACCAAAGACATTCAGGCGCTAAAAGCTTGTTTTTTATTTGATGTCACCCTAATACATCTGTTTCATTTACATTAGAGGGTTTACTGTAACATCTTAATCAGATTGGACTAGACCACTTGAAAACTTAATAATATTATATTAGGTGGATTTTAACATTTCCTTGTATGCAAACTGTGCTGTGTGAATAAATTAAAATGCCTACAAAACATGCTGCAGATTTAATGTTGCCTGGGCGACTTACAGACCTCTTGTGTAACTTTAGAAAAGTCTCCAACAGTAAATGGTGTTGAAATATTTTCAGTAATGCAAATATAGCAAAAGCAGAATTATGTTTACCCTGAACTGTCACTAGACACTACATATTAAACTCAACAGCCCATAATAATCACTTTTTTTGTATTTTTCTTTGACATAACATTTCAGAGCATGGCTATCAAACTCAAACCTCTTTGCTTTGCTTCATCTCAACTGAATCAAAAACTTAGGTCAATAAAAGAACAATTCAGACCGTGTGATTCTGTCGGACCTTGGACGGGCCTGAAAGTTGGAGAACACCGAGACTGAAGGAGTTTGACATCTGGAAGAATCTGTACGGTTTAGAAATTAGCATTTTACGCCACTAGATGTCACTATAATTAAAATATAAACATATTTAGCTGCATTGCTGGTTGTGACGGATTAACATCGAAATAATCGAGTCGTTTCAGTTTAATTGGATTTTATACGGACAGACGGATAAATGGATGGATGGACAGATGGATGGATGGAC